>CAUYSK010037822.1:0-19160 GCA_963575035.1 Avahi laniger
AGGCACCTAAAGAACTACAGATGGAATTGATTGAGCTCTCAGTAGATGACATTTTAAAGTCATTGTTTGATGCTAAGAAAGATCCAACTGAGATATGGAAAAATGCAGTAGAATACCCACACCTTTGGCAACATGCGCAAAAAGTGCTTTCTTGCTTTTCCATCACTTATTGCTGTGAATCTACATTCTCCTGCCTAACCCAAATCAAGATATCCTTAAGGTCACAAATGACTGATACCCATCTGGAGGATCAACTGAAACTGCGGACTTCCGTGCTGCCCAAATATTCAAATGCTTTCCAACGAAAAGCGGACACAACAAAGTCATTAAAAGGTTAGTTAACTTTAAAATTAACAAATAGTTTTTGGTTTTTGAAATTATAAAGTACATAGTAGTTAGATTTTTACAAAATAATGTATATTTTTAAGCATATCTAATTGAAGTTTCTTGAATGTGGCCTAATTTGATTACAGCTAAACTAATGTGGCCTTCCAAAATGAAAAGTTTCCTCACCCCTGGTCTACTCTCTTTTCTAATTTCCTTCAGCTTTGTCCCTTTCAGTTTATTCCACCATGAAGCCAAAGTGATCTTTCTAAAAGGCAAATCTGTTCATGCCATAATAGTTACCCTCAAACATTTGAAAGATTAGTTTGTATAGGAGGAATCTGCTTTCAGGCAGAACCAGGACCTCTGGTAAGAAAATTTGGTGCAAATTTAACAGTGTCTTATGAGGAATTAATTCCTTGTTATCAGTTCTCTATGAAATAATTTCAAGCCAGAAGACTATTTGTCAAGAATGCTGTGGAAAATATTCCTTCATAGGCAGAAACTTAGAATAGATGACTTCAAATTTCCGCCATTGTACTATGTGTGGAGTTCCATAGAGCCAGAGTTTAGAATACAATGAATTAAAGAAAAAAATCTTTAATTTTTGAGATACCTCCTGTTTAAACATATCTACTTTTCTTGTTAGAATTGTGCAAAATACTATATGATCATTTTAGATAGTTGTAGAGTTTTTTTCATAGAAGGAAATTGTGAGATTTGTAATAAAATTGCTATTAACTGCTGTGTTTATTTAACAGTTTTAAAATAATAGAATTGAATTTTCTGGATATCTAATAAATTTATTTATCATTATAATTGTTTCCTTTACTATTGGTGTAGTATTTTATTGCAAAAAACGTTCTTATTAAATGTTGACATATATTCGCTATCTCAGTTTTAGATTATCTAATTATGATCTATTAAACATATGGAGATATATTAGCCAGAATTTGATCTTAACTCATTAAAGTGATTTCTTTTAGTGTAGAGTGATGTTATTAGACCAAAGTCTTGATTAAAAAAAAATGGAAACAAAAAGGTTTATTATACTTTTTAGCAGTATTCATCAGCTAACACTGATTATTATATGAAATGGAAGAAAGGAGAGCATCAGAACTTTATAGTTTCATGATTTAGTCTCCGAACCACAATCTAGTTAAGAGTAGAGCCTCAGGGTTACTAATATATTAGGACTAAGGTCGTGGAAGGGAATCAAGTGCCTTGTGCCTTGACTTGATTATTATTAAATGATTCCCTTCAGGAACATTACATTAATTTTCAATTTCAGAAAGAAAATTACTTTTGCAATGCTTAGGACAGAATGGTAACTAGGTTCATCCAAAACCTGGACTTTTGCCAAGTGCCTTGAGATATTCTTGATAGATAATTTCCTCCCCCCTCCTTCCTGCATGCACTATGTCTAATTGTCTAGTGGGTGGAAAATATAATTTTGTGCTAAATGAATTTTTGCCGATGTTATTTGGAGTACCTATATGATCTAGCCACTAATTCACAGGGGGCCGTTTGCCTGGATAAAGACTTTAAATGTAGGGTCGTTATGGGGTTCTGAGTATTTGCCAAAAAATAAATGTTTTTAGTAACATTTCTCATCTTTTTAAATGTATAGGATTAACAATGTGGTATAGCTTAGCAGAGGAAGAAAGGCAGCAGAGTAAAAGAACAGCTCATTCAATCAGCAGGTGTTTGAGGGTCTTCTCTGTGCATAACACTCTCAAAACTTTTTTCTCCCAAGGTTAGCATTGTCATTTGTATTGTCTGAAAATCTACTTAATACATTTTCTAGATTGCACAAAGAAAGGTTAATATTTTTCAGAACACTTCGGCTATAAAAATTTTCCTTATTTGGCATCTACGTGAGCACTTTTTGTGTTTTGAATAATACTTAAGACTGTTTCAAAGAATACTACATTGTGTGTACCACTATACATGAGGTGCAAGCTATTAATTTCTTCATTCTTTTTTTCCATGTACCAGAGGACTCCCTCAATGCCACTTTATGATGAGGCTGGAATACAGATCCTGAGAATAATCTGTGTACTACCTAAAATCATAATTGTTTTTTTAGATAATGCAAACAAACTGGCCTTCAGATAGGGCTGTGTTTCTACTTAGATTCTTTTTTGAAAGTGTCAAATGCTTTGACATCAGTTTTACCTAACCCCAATGCGACACTCTTAAGACTATGTCAAGCCCAGTGTATCAGTTACCTGTTGCTTTGTGACAAATCACCTAAAAACTCACCTAAACAAATCACCTAAAAGTGGCTTCAAATAACTGCCACTTATTATTTATTATAATTCTGCAGGTTGACCGGAAGGGTTTTCTAGCAGTCTCAGCTAGGATGGATGGACCTATTTCTCCATCTTTCAGGAAGCAGACCTGGCCTTCTTCACAGGTCTGGCTTTTCACATGGCAGTTGGGTTCAAAAGCATAAAATCTATAGAGGTGAGGTACCTTGGTGCCTTGGTTTGGAAGTCACACAGTGTCACTTTTTCTTCATTCTATTGTCCAAAGCAAACCACAAGGCCAACTCAAATTCAAGGACATAAAGAGATACTATCTCTTGTTTGTATGAATGGCAATGTCACTTTCTAAAGTGGAAGCAATTTGGGGCCATATTTGACAATCTATCACCTTTTGCAAGCAAGGAAGTGTACATGGATACAATCTAATCAATCACCATAACTAAATCAAAATCCCAAGAAATTGGAAAATATAAACAATCTATAAATGCCAATTAAACAAAATTTTTTAAGTAGGAAAAATTTTAACAGACCCTTCACAAAAAAAGATGTATAAATAGGCACATATAAAGATGTTCAATATCATTAGTCATCAGGAAAATGCAAATTAAAACCACATATATTAAAACATCACATAGTACCCATAAATATACATATAATTATTAGTCTTTAATTAATTTTTTTTAATTTTTGAAACCACAATGAGATAACACATCTTACTTATTCTCTTTCATTTTCTCAACTTACATGTGTTATTTTCTCAATGCCAAACATTGTGATAAGCAATACTTATATAAATATGTCATGTTTCTTGAAACTCCAAAACAGACAAATGAGCGGCAAAACAGGGTGATGCACATGCAGTAGAATGTTTACAGCAGCACAATTCACGGCTGCAAAGATGTGGAAACAACCCAAGTGCCCATCAATACATGAGTGCATTCATAAAATGTGGTATATGTATACCATGGAGTACTACTCAGCCATAAAAAACAATGGTGATCTATCGCCTCTTGTATTAACCTGGATGGAGCTGGAGATCATTCTTCTAAGTAAAGTATCACAAGAATGGAAAAACAAACACCACATGTTCTCACCATTAAATTGGAATTAATGTGCACACATGAAAATAATATTCATCGGCAATCAAGCAGATGGGAGGGGGTGGAGGGGATGGCTAAATTCACACCTAACAGGTAATTCACATTATCTGGGTGATGGGCACACTTGTAACTTTGCCTCAAATGGCACAAAAGCAATTTATGTAACTAAAACGTTTGTACCTCCTTAATATTCTGAAATTTGTTTAAAAATCGACAATTTTAAAAAGAAGCATCAAATCACATAATTCAGATTATGTCAACTCCCCAGTGTTTTTTTGCAATGAAACTATAAAAATTAGGGGCAGTAGGTATATGTGAATCCACTTTATGAATAGACCTATTCAGTAAATAGGAAAATAATAAAATTGATTAAAATTTTTTTAAAAATAGGGTGATGGCTATTATAACAGTGCCCAAAATTTATAAAAGTACAGAGAAAGTGATGACCAAACTCTGGGAGACTGGAGAAGAAGAGGCCCAGTCTCTGGATAGTCTTGAAGGAAGGGTGGGCATTTTTACAAGAAATAATAGGGACAAAGTGCATTCCAGGTAAAGAATCAAGGCTATGCCATAGCACGGAGGTATGGCAGAGCATAGCAGATTTGGGAAAATGTAAGGAAGCTTGGGAAAGAAGCAAGGTTAGTTGTAATTAATGGGTAGAGAGCAGCACCTTTTCCTACTTTACTGTTCACTTCTTGGTAAGTCGGCACAGAGACAACTCCTCCTCCATCAGATTCATTAACCTTCCCCTTCGCCCCTTTTCCCCATAAGAAAAAAAAGAAAAACACATTTTTCTTGATCTTCAATAGTACTTTATATAATTACCTTGTTTTACCTCATATTTATCTTCATGTCTAATCTTCTCTATTATTTGACTGACAGTCCCTGTTAACATAGGACCTATGTCACCATCTTTTTTCCCTCAATACTTAGCAAGATTCTTTAATTTTACAAGTTACTAATAATTGCTTGTTAAATAAAATTTTACCATATCAATTATTTTTTGGTACATAGCACTGACGTGTTAAAAAGAGAATACCAAATAAAGGATAGTTTGTTCCAACTATATCAGAGATTTTAGGTAGAAAGGAAACTCAAATTGTCAATCTTATATATTGTAGGTTTTCTTTAAAATCAAGTAATTTTATGTATTTTTAAAATAAGCATTGCTTTTTAGTACATATTTTTAAATTTTAGATTGTTTATCATGTAAAATATGGGTTCCTTTTGTGCTAGATTTTAAGTTGAAACTCAAATTTCTTGGACTTACTCACTGGAATTTGCTCTCAGTGCTGGCTCTTAGTCCTGGAATCACTTTCTAACAGTAATTCATAAAAGATGTATTAAATACATTGGCAATGTGCGAGATAAGAAATGCATTCATATATGGACTGATGATAAATTCTAAACACACTCTAGCGATTCTCAGAGGGTGGGCTTGGGGATAATAGGAAATAGTTTGTTTTAGTATCTCAAGGAATAAAATGTGGCTAGTTTGATAATGTAAATTTGATCTATATATTATATATAAATTACATGGGGAATAAAAATCACACAAAACAAGGCTTGGTTAAAGCTTGGTTAGTATTAATAGAAATATGTGAAGATAAAGTGAAAAAACAGAGGGGTAAGAAAATAAAGTTTTAATATAAAGTTTAATATAAAGTATACTTGACCTATATCTATTCAGTGAGAACAATCTGGATAATTCACAAAGAAAAAAGAAGTGTTTTAATGCACAAAATTAACAGAGTTCATTGAGCATCTACTATGTGTGAGATACCCAAAGGCTTTCATTATTTAGCTATATTAAGATAAAAGCTTTCCCTTTCTACTTTACATTACATGTCTAGACAGACTTAATTTCTACCCGGAACTAAAGAATACTTAAATAATTTATTCCTATAAGTACACGGATTTATCCTCTAACTTCCACCAATTCTTCTCCATTAATCAGGCTAGTCCCCAACTAAACAGATGGGATTTTCATCAAGCTCTGATGGCCAGCAGGCATTGTTGAGCCAAGAATGAAAATTAATTTTATAGACGATGACCTTCTTCTGAAAATGCTTACATAGTCAAGGTTTGCATTCAATCATTCAAGGAAGATGTATTCTACTTGATTTAAGAGAGACCTTTCCTTCTATTGCTATATTGCTTGCTATTGAACAGGAACTCATAGGGGAGAGTATTTGTCAAAAGATACGGTTCTCTGCCTCTTTCCAAATGATGAGGTTCGGGTCATTTAAAATGCAATTTCTCCATTTGTAAAGGAGCGTGGCAAAGCTCATCTCTTCTTCAACTATAATGATAGTGTTTAGTACATCAAAAACCACAATAATTTGTAACGTATTTGAGTGTCGCAAACTCAGATAACCTGTAGCATGTTTTCAGTGCCTGCCTAATTACAGACAATTATTAACTTTATTTCAGTGCATCCCAGAATAACTCTTTGAGGAAGTATAATTATTCCCTTTCTACATGCAAAGAGACTGAACTTCAGTAATGTTAAAGAAATGTACCCAAGATAACATTTCAAGTTCATGCTAGAAGCAAAATTTAGAACTGTGTTTACTGACTTCACATTCAGAGCTTTCTTAACTCTTCCATCTCTCTCTCTCAGGAAAATGCCTTCTATTGCCACAGCATTCGCTCCAGGTTGTTCAGTATGTCTTGTGACTATCCATGTAAATTATATAAATTTCAAACTAGACTTTTCCCCTCTACCTCTAGCCATGAAGACCTCATAACTATACCACCTCCAGGGAAATTTGTCATTGACTTAAAGGAAACTGATCTACAAACAAAAATAGCTCTTCATGGTTTTACTAGTGTTTGAAGCAGTCCTAATCCAAAAACATTTAAAATCAGCCCAAACCATACTGCTCTACTTTTTAAACATAATTTTAATGAAATAAAAGCTTAAATGGCATCAATACAGCCTTAAAACTTTAGCTGAATATAATAACTAAGTTGGGATCTTTTCTCAACCTACAAAAGTAATTAATTCACCACCTGGCTCAGTGCCTCAAAAGGATTAAATATAAAACATGAAAATTGCTTTCAGTTAAGGGGCAGTGAGATGAGATCACATGAGAACCTAGTAAAAGGCTCACAAGATCAAAGACGGCACATTGGCAGCAGGTCAGGGGTATCTGTTTAAGCACAGCTACTCTCATGGTTCAAACAATTGGCATTTATGTGGAACTATAAATAAGCACGCTCAGTAAGGAAAGTGTCCCCAGTTTGTACTTTTCAGAAACTGCTTGGGAGAGTGGTATTTATCCTGCTTATTGGCCACCAACAGGTTTTTGAAACCAAGTATCATTGTCATAAAGGGAAAGACATCCCTATATTTTCCGAAAAGAAGTTTAAAAACTAAGTGCAGAAGATAAGTATATGATTCATACAGTGTTCTCCATAATTCTAAATTTCCTTTTTTAGCACTTAGAGGGAGGATTCAGATCATATTCGTATTTGTTTCCCTCCTTCTCAGCACATGTCTTGCCACATAATAGGCTTTTCAAAAAATATGTGATATCAGAATCATCAGGGTGGTGACAGAGAGACATCCACAAACAGAATACATCAGTCAGTGAGCCAGTTTAATGGAGTTGATGATTGGACTCTGGAGTCAGACTGTCCAGGGTCAAATATTCACTCTAGCACTTACTAGCTTTATGGCTATATTCATTATAAAAAAGGAATAAAAGCATTGTAAGTTCATTAAATAAAATATGTGATAAACTTAGTACAGTGCCTAGAACATAGTAAGTGCTCAATAAATGTTAGTATTTATTATAATTGTTATTGGTCTGAAATCCAGCAGGCTATTTACCAACTTTAATCACCATATCTTCGTGGTTCACACAGAAAAAGATGGGACGAATGATGGTCCCGTCAGGTGAGCACCAACTGAGTAGGTGACTTTAAGAAAGAGTGGTAAGAAATGATTGGAGGGACTTTTCAGGAGCTGTACTTCAGGGTTCTATCTTTGGTCACTTCTGATCAATATTTTTATCAGTGACTTGGTTGGAGATTTATCCCACATAAAGACCCCCTGACATATCTGGTATAAAATGGCATCTAGCATTCCCCAATTCAGCCTGTCTCAGCTTCCCACTAAAATATCTATGGAAAAAAACAAGCACATTGTCATATTTTGAAACCTAAAACTGAAGATCAATGGATTGTGGAAATTCAAGAGGCATTTGTACTATCAATATGAGTTAAGAATCTTCCACATTAATGTATCACAATCAACACTAGCCTAAATATATTCACGTGATTCCATTACTGTTACGGATTGCCTCCATGAGCTCGGCACCATTCTAGGAACTTGGGACCTATTCGTGAACAAAACCATATGGAGCATGGAGATAAAGAGACAGTAATTGATAAATTAAATAAAATATATGGTGTGTTAAATGATGTCAAGTATTGTGGAATAAAATGGGGCGCAGACAGGAAGATGGGCTGAGGATGGAGGTTGCAGTATCAAACACGGTGGTCAGGGAAGGCCTCATTGTTGAGAAGGTGAAATTTGAGCTAAGGCTCAAGGACAGCTTGAAGGAAGTGAGGGAGTGGGCTATGCAGGCATCTGAGGGAGGAACATTCCAGGGAGAGAGCAGAGCTGAAAGAAAGGTTCAAAGGTGAGAAGAAGGAAGGAAACAAGATATACCTTTTCATGCTCGTCCTGGGTGAAAAAAAATAAATAAATAACATCGAGAAAACCAAAGGAACATGTTTTCAAGAAGACGAATAATGTCTCTGCTGAATGACACAGTCAGATTCAGAATTCAAAAATTAAATATGATGAAGTTTAATGGGGATAGATGTACAGTGTTGCAATTGAGTTAAAAAAAAAAGTATACCTAATTATAATATAGCAAAGACATAGTTTAACAACAGAATATATCAAAGACATCTGGGGATTTTAGCTGATTTTTTAAAATCCAATTTGAGTTAACACTGGGAGTGGCTGCCAAAATAACTCTGATATTAAAATGCAAAATTATTTTGTGGTATCCCAACTCAGGAAGTTGATATTTTGGCAAACTCTACATGGTTGGTCAAATCCAGGGTGTATATTGATCAGTCTGTGTTCCACATTTAAAAGTGTACTTGGAGGAATGCAAACACTGTGTTAAGAAGATCAGCAGCCTGACATCTGAGAAACACTTTATGAGACTGAAACTGAAAAGCTGGAAAAGCAAAGGCGTGGAGTAGGAGTACGAAAATGCTTAAATAGTCCTGAGAACACATACGAAACACTTCCAGCCAGTGTTCTTGCTCAAGCTTCACGATGCCAAGAGGTAATTGTTATCATTACCTTTATTACTCTCTCTCTCTCTCTCTCTCTCTCTCTGTTTTTTTTTTCCTCTGGTCATCTCTTTTTTCAAGCCAGAGGTTGAGACTCAGGTTGGGTAGAAGAGGGGCCGTGTTTGACCTGGGCCCTCAGGCGAGAGCATGCAAGCTCCACTGAGCGTGGCTCCAAACTAAGCACGGCCACCAGCCCCTCAGAATGAGCTCAGCTGCCCCCCACACAAATTCTCCATTTCAAATACTCCCTGGCAGACTGAGGACCAGTGTTCCAAGTTGCCAAATGACTAAATTAACCGGAGCAGTTTAATTTCTTCCTCATTTTCTCTTTGTCTTCTTTTAGTTCTCATTATCCCTCAGCTCCCAGCACATTTTGCTCTTCCTTCCACTTTGAAAATTAGTAAATATTTATTAAATACTGACAGTGTAAGTGGAAGGAGAAGAGATAGCATGGGGGCAGGTAGTGAAGAAATAAAGATAAAAGACCACATCTAGTAAGTTGGAAATGTACAGTATATACATCATGATTTGGTCATTCCCTTTCTAGGTGTATTCTCTAAAGGAACTTTTGTACATGTGCACAAGGAAGCAGGTAGGAGGATATTTACAGTAGCGTTGTTTGTAATATTGAGAATGAGGCCGGGTGCGCTGGCTCACGCCTGTAAACCTAGCAGTCTGGGAGGCCGAGGCAGGAGGATAATTTGAGCTCAGCAGTTTGAGACCAGCCTGAGCAAGAGCGAGACCCTGTCTCTACTAAAAATATAAAAATTAGCCAAGCGTCATGGTGCACACCTGTAGTCCCAGCTGCTTGCGAGGCTGAGGCGGGAGGATCGCTTGAGCCCAGGATTTAAGGTTGCTGTGAGCTAGGCTGACACCACGGCACTCTACTCAGAGCAACAGAGTGAGACTCTGTCTCGAAAAAAAAAAAAATTGAATAGAATCTAAAGGTCCATCAGTAAAAACATGTATAAGCAGAAAAGTAAAATCAAAGAATCAGATCTATATAAAGCTATATAGGTCACAAAAAAAATGAGTGAAAAAACAAGTTGCAGAATAATATAACAACATGATGCCACTTATGAACATTTGTAAAACACACAAAAGAATATTATATAAGCACACACAGACACAGGCGCACACACACACATTTTCCTGCTTGTGTTCTTCTTTTAAGAATTATATTCCTCTTCGTCACTTCATTTCCTACTCTATTCAGATGTACCTATTTGCTATTTTCTGGGGACCTCACAGAGGTAAATTCTTGTCCGGAGAAGGAGGTAAATAGGAAAGTCTATCTGAGAAAACTTTCTACTAGGTTTTTAGCTTCAGTTTTCTCATGTACCATACCTAGAGATCCTTGCTTAAAATGTCCATCACCATTGCCTGATAGAAAATCCTCACCCATCCTTTAAGATCCAATTTAAACCAATCTTCTAAAACACTTTTCTAATTACCTCTAATTGGAATTTAATTTTCCTTTCTCTGATTCTCTTAGCAGCTTTCTCAACCACAACTTTAGCATGCCTTGTAAAATTACACATGTGTGTCTCCTCACTAAAGTGACTGCCTCCAGAGACCGTAGGTTTTATCTTTCATGTTGCTGAGTTCCTCCTCAGCACTTAACACAAGTGGCAGACCATAGGAAGTCCTCAATGAATGTTTGTTTATCTCAGTTAATCCTGACACGTTCACATCTGAAAGCTGTTTGATGTGATATCTTGACACCATGATGTGGAGCCAATGACTTCTTTTCATCCTCCTAAAACTAGTTTTGTGATCTGTACACTAGACCTAACTAAACTCCCAATGGATTGCACGTCCCCTTCTCTACTTTGGCAGACTTATCTTAACTTGAAATACCCATCTGTTCTTTCTTGAGATAGCCTTCAGCTCCACCATTCTATCCTGTGAGTGTGTGCATGGTTGTGTGTGTATCCGTGTGTTTGTGTGTGTGTTTCTACCTTCAGACTAATTTTCATTATTTTAAATATTAAGAACTATAAACTAGTGTCCAACAGGATTGAATAATACCTATGTTATTTTGATGCTAGTTAAAAATCCACTATATACAATCTTGACCAGATAATATCAGCAAGAATCGATAAACGAGCTGCTTTAAATGGATTTTCCCAATTAATTTCAGGATTAGAAAGTTATTGGAGTTAGAAGAGGTATTACCAGAGGCTTTGGAAGTTTTCTGAATTAGCAGATAATAGGGAGTATCTTTGATTGCTAATTTACAACTGAATGCAGCTGAATAATAACCAACCCCAAAAGACACCCAGTTGTGTATTATAACTCTGATTTTTAATATATATTTTATTAGGATCAGAATAGCCAGTTCACATTGTATTTTTTCTCTCATTCTCTTCATCTTTATAGATTTATTTTTGTCTTTATTGAAGCACATCCTTTAGTAATTCTTTCAGAAAAATCTCTGGACTAACATAGTCTTTTCCTAAAGAGTTACTTATTTTGCGGTCAGTTTTGAATGATGCCTTAGCCCTACCTAGTACTTTAAGAATATTACTCTCCTTTGTCTTTGGCATCTATTACTAACGGAAGTCTAATGTCAGTTTTATTACCATTGCTTTGGCTATACTCTGTCTTTTCTCTCCATTCATGTTGCAACATTTTCTATTTACGATCGTGTTTTTCCATTTTTACTATATGTGTCTAAATATAAATGTGTTTTTATTTATCCTAGAAATTACACAAGAGTATTTTTAATCAAAGAATTTAGCTCTTTTCTGTCTAGCTAAATTAGTAGCTTGACTCAGCTCCACTGTTAGAATAGTGTTAGAACGGCTTGAATAATTTTAATTCTAGAAAATTCCCACAATCCTCTCCTCAAATTCTGTTTTTTAAATTCTCCAGATGACTATAAACAGTCAAATCTCTCTTGCTCTTAACTGTTCTTCCATACCTTTAGTTATTTTTCCTTCTTTTCTTTATTAAGTATTCTAATTCCTATATTTTTACCATACATTATTCCCTATATAGTGTTCTGAGCAAATTCCTCAATATTATCTTCAAATTTATTAATTCTGTCTTCAAGCTGTGTTCAGTTTAGAGTCTTGATGTGTTTTATAATTTTGGTTTGCAGACTTATTTTTAGTAGGGATTATTCTCCCTCTCACCAATTCACCCACTCTTTTTAATCCAGCAGTTTTGTGAATTCATCTGCACAATCCTCTGAGCAAACCAGTTCAGTAACTTTTGTTGGAGGCATAGTGCTCCTGTCCTGGGGTAATAATGAATGCACAGCTCTTCTCAGATCCTGCTTTTGACTAATCCAGGTCCCCCTGCCTCTACAAGCACCCAGTTTAATATAGCCCTAAGAGATTGTCATTAACAACTCTTTACGGCCCCCTTCACAGGAAAGAGCCATCTAGCCTGTCATTTCAAGTGATATCCCTGGCCTAGTGCTCTACCTTGTGTGAAGTTATATTCTTTCTGTATCTGACACACACTCCCAGCAGCCCCGCAGCGTTAGGACCTCTCAATACTTTGCAATTATATTCTTTGTGGTCCATGGAATGTGTATCCTATCTTGAGCAAAGTTATGTCCTTTTATATGTTACTTGTCATTATGAAGCGTTTATAGCTGGAGTTGAGGGAAAGGCTGACTGAAGTCTCTCCTACCCCATTGCCATCTACATTCTAGCTCTCCTTGACGCAATTCTGCCCATCTCACTGGTAACCTTCCCTCTTTCTCTACCAATCTTATTTGTGAACATTATCTTATGAGATTTGAGTTCCTTTAAATGAGCCCAAGATAATGACATTTTTCCTCAGATGGGAGCAATCATCCTGGTCCATGTCTGGATAGACTTTTCAATCGCAGCTAAATACCTGACAAATGTGTGTACACTGCTCTCTACTGATAATGGGGCAAGAGCATCATTTCACACAATCAATTGGTACTTTCTATTTAAATCTGCTGAGCCAATACGAGAGGGGAACATAACTTCTGCATTAAATGAACTTGACACTTCACAAGATCTGGAACACTCATTATCTTGAACTTTGACACTGAGCGAATCAGCATAGGCACCTTGAAGAGTTGAGTTCTCCTTTGTTTTCACCTGGTACATTGACCATCACATGAGCAATCTGTTCCCTTAGTGGATACTACAGAATATATGTGAGGCTTTTTTGAAAGGGGAGAATGGAGACTTGTCTTCAAGCTGTATCTGTGTTACAAAAATACTGTTTTCCTTAGATGATGTGCTTATGCTGGTAGAGTTTTGAGAAGGTTAATGGAATGTGGCTGCAAGATACAGCCTAGCATGTATCATATTAATAGAAAGAGGCAGTAATTGACTGATAACAGAGCCAGCTGGTAACCCATAGCAACAATCGCCACTCTCAAACAGCACTTTCAAAAATATTTAAGAATTTAACCACCACTTTTTCAATATTATTTCTCCAAAATACTTATGTTGATTTATTTGTATGGGAGCGATGAAAAAGAGGTGTTAATGGAAAACAGAGAAACAGAATTAATAAAAGCTCTAGTCCAGAATCTCCCACTTTTGACTTTCAGTAGCACTTCAACTGCATCACATAATTCTCTATCTACAAAGTAGAAATGCTAATATTTGCCATATCTTCAACTGACAAACACTCTTTGAACAACCAGGATTAAGACTCAACATAAATACAGCAGAGTGCTATTTTTACTAACATTTTTCAAAGCTTTCTAAAATGTTTAATCCATTTGAAAATAATTGCTTAATTACATGAAAAGACATGAACACCTGACTAAAATAAGATTTCACGCCCTGTGGGAGGATTCACATAGAGCTGTCCCATGAATTTATAAAGGGAATAAATTGGGCCTATAAACTTAGAGCCTTAGGTCAGGTTTATCCCGATCTAAAGCTTTTTCCAACTGTAAGGAAAAATTTAGCCTCGTTTTATGAGATGAAAAAGTCATAAAACATACTGCTCTTACACAACCGAGTGACTCAAAGTGCTATTTCTCTCAGCAATTATCATATGAGCTACAGGAATCAAATGGATTCAGGGGACGCTATGGGCCACTGTGAAATGCCAGTGCCAGTGTTTTAAATGAAATAGCTGAACACTGTCAAATGAAGAGCCATGTTATGGACGGTGCTAGCATTTAAAAAGGAGCCACGTCTCTGCCTGCTATTCATCACCCATGTGTGTGCTGGGGGCAGTTGCCTTCTCAATTTTTTACCGTGTTTATTTTTGATTCAGATCTTCAAGTGCCACTAATGACTGGTGACTGCAAATTTGCCAAATTCAGTGATCTTTCCTCAAACTTAATGTACTTTAACATCTCTGATCCATAAATGACACTCATGTCCAAAACACCTCATGCATCTGGCCAGAAAGGACACCACCCATGCCAGATTCCTACTCTGATGACCTTAGATGGTGCTTTTCACCTTTTTGTACACTCTAAAGTTTCTTTATTCACTCTTGTCTACTCACACTTTGTTTCTACTATCATCTCTATGTTGAGGACTCTAAAAACTAAATGTCTAGCCCCAACCTCTCTTCAATCTTTAAATTCACATTGCTAGAAGCCCTAATCTTTAAATTTACATTTCTAAAAGCTTTCACTGATACAGCCTATCAACTCAATATGTCTCTGAACACCCAATAAGCACCCAGTAACGATTCAATAACAACGAGAATTAAGTCTTTGTGTAAGGCTTATTGTAAACAAATCTTTCCTTCTGGTTCTTGCTGTTATTTCTCTTGCTGATTTTCGTTGCCTTAATTCAGGTCCCTGTTATTTCCCACCTAATCTACTGCCTCCTAATTGATCTCAATAGCTTCTCTTTGCTGGCCTAATAAATTCAAAACCCCAGGAATAGGCTCCACTCACCCTTGCTAGATTTGTCTACCATGGCTCCTCCATACGCTCTCAACACTCCTGTGAAACCAGGCCACTTGTTAGTTCCAAATCACTGCCACACATTGCCCCCTCTGACAGGCTGATGTCTATCCTTCAAGACCCTTTGTAATTGCCTCCTGTTCTGGACTGAATTGTGGCCTCCTCCCACCCCCTCAAATTCATCTGTTTAAGCCCTGATCCCCAATGGCACTATATTTGGAGATAGCATCTTTAGTAAATAAGTGAAGTCATAAGGGTGAGGACCTAATCCAATAAAACTAGTGTCCTTGTAAGAAGAGGAAGAGACACCAGGAGTGTGCACGCAGAGGAAGGGCAGTATGAGGACACAGCAAGAAGGCAGCCACCTGCAAGCCAAAGAGAGAGGCCCCAGAAAAAATCTTGATATTTGGACATCTTATCTTTGAACTTCCAAACTGAAGAATTGTGAGAAATAAATTTCTGTCATTTAAGCCACCCTGTCTGTGGTATTTTGCATGGCAGCCCTAGCAGACTAATACACCACCTCTGCCGTGAAGTCTTTCCGAATGGGCTCTCTCCTCTGTGGAACCCTGCAACACTTTCTTCTGCACTGCTCTCATGGCACTTCTTTTTTTCTTAACTTTTTTGCCTCGAAATAATTTTAGAATCAAAGAAAAATTGCAGAAATAGCATAGAGAGTTCTTATATACCCTTCATACTGCTTTCTCTATTGTTAATGTCTTATGTAACCAGGAAGCGAACATTGGTACAATACTGTTAACTACAGGCCTCATTCTAATTTCACCGTTTTTTCCTTAATGTCCCTTGCATGGTCCAGGACTTACACATCACATTTGGTTGTGCTGCCTCCTTAGATTATTTCAACGTGACATTTCCTCCGTCTTTTCTTAATTTTTACAACTTTTACATCTCTGGAAAGTGCTGGACAGTTACTTTGCAGAACATTCTTGAGCTTGGATTTATCTCATTTTTCTTTCATGATTCAGTTGAGATTATGCATTTCTAATAAAAGAAGCTATAGAAGTGAGGTTGTACCCTTCACACTGCATTATGGTGAGGGTGACCAGAAAACATAGTACCCATATGTCTTATTTTGGGTGTTATTAACCTGGATACTTGGATAAGGTGTTGTCTGCCAAGTTTCTTCACTGTACAGCCACTATTTTCCCTTTATAATTAATAAATAGCTTAAAGGAGATAGTTTAAAATTATGCAAATATTTTGTTTCTCATCAAACTTTTGCCAATGAATTTTATCATCCATCGATGAAACTTGTCTGCAATAATTATTACTACTGCTGTGTTTACCCAATAGCAATTATCCTATTTCTCTCACTTCTTGTACATTCATTAATTGAATTTCTTCTATAAGGAAATATTTTCCCTTTCTCATTTATTTATTTATTCAATTATTTAAATCAGTAGGGACTCATGAATATTTATTTTATTTTATGAGCTATAATCCCATCACTATCATTATTTACTTTGTTGCTCAAATTGTTTCATCTCTGGCCTTTGATTTTGGAGTTCCTTAAGTTTGGTTCACAGTCCTTTCCTGTCTTCAAAGGCAACAATGCCTGATTCAGTCTTTCGCACATTGTGTCACTCTGACACTAACTTTCCTACCTCCCTCTTTCACTTACAAGGAGCTTTATGATTACACTGGACCCACACAGATAAACCAAGTTAACCTCCCTCTTTTAAGGTCAGCTGATTAGCAATCTTAATTCCATCTGCAACTTTAATTCCCCTTGCCATGTAACATAACTCATTCACAGGTTCTAGAGATTGGAAAATGTATATCTGGGGGGAATGGGCATTATTCTGTCTCCCACAATAATTATGCCTTCAATTTTAATCCAACACCCCAAGGTTTGTTCTAGATTTCCCCTTCTTTATTTGAAACTTCTTTCTCTGATGATAAGAAACCCGGCTCTCATTATCTATGGTATATTTACTTATTTGTTGAATCCTAATATACACATAAGTATACCTGAGTATATTTATGGGTAAGCTGACCTATACCCAGCAGAAACAAACTTAGTAACTACAATACAGTATTTATGCACAGTTCTTTTTGCCTAATCTCACAAACATAGCCAAAATACTGTTTTCCAAAGGTACTTAGGTTAATTTTTATCTTCCCCACCTCCTTCGTTGTGGTTATATCATTTATTTACAGCACAGTTAAGTTCACTTGTTACTGTTCATATTCCATTTGCAGTTCTCCCCGCATCATGGTTGATCCTAATTATTTACTGGGAGAGATGATGTAAGAAAAAAAGATTTTTCTTCCAAATTCAGTCTTACTAGAAAATTAGCTATGTCAGATGAAAGACAGGACTTCCTGTTGATAAATAAGAAACCAGCTGCTCAACAGCTCCATGAATATGTCCTGCAGAGGTTTCAGACTGGTAGACAGCAGGCCAGATACAGCCAGTGGACTTGTTTTCTTTGAAGTGCTATTTTCCAATAGTGAGCAACATTTTTTTTATATCAAAAAATACTCCCCTGGAATATGACCAAGCTAAAAATGAAAAAAAATATATTCATAAAAATACCAATTCTCACTTGTTTCCTGAAACAACAAAAGAACTAGTAGCTCCGGGCTCACATTTCCACATGATATTAATTGGCCAGTGTTGGGAAGTGGCTGCCTCCTTTACCCAGGTTGTAAACTTTTCAATTCACCACCGTCTCTGCTACTTCCCAACCCAGACCACCTCCTTCATTTATGTTCTGTCTAGGCCCTAGATGCATTTGAGCCACTAATGAAGAGTTTAGCATGGATGCTAATTCAGGTTGTGAATTCCAAATCCAAAAATATCCGAAATCCCATGCACTTAGGATAAGGGATACTCAACCTGTAGGTAACAAACTCAGTTTGTATTAACATTTTTAAAAGAGTAGGTAACATTTATTTTAAAAAAGTAGGTGAAATTTTAGGTGCCAAAAATTTTACTGAATACTTCATATACATCACTTACATCTAAAAAATAGCTCTGTGAAGGAGGTAAAATCCTCCCATTTTATAGGAAAGAAAACTGAGGTCCCAAGAAGTTTAACTTGGTTAAGATCACATTGCTACAAAGTGACACTTGGAACAGGGCTTCAAAGTCCTTAAAGACAACAGATGATGAAAGCAGATGGAATGACAACGCAGAGGAGATGAGAAAAGTCTGTTCATTGAAAAGTCACAGAAAAACTGGAAACGGGGAGACAGTAGAAGACTTGCAGAAGAGTTAAGTAGTACAGCAAAGAAAGAAAACAGAAGAATAGGAAAGTAAACTTATGAGAACACTCAGCAACAAGAGCAGAAAGGCGAGACTGGACCCAAAGCACAAAGCAAAAAGGGCAAGACTACAAAGGAAGCCGAGGAGGTAGCAAGACCCAAGGCAGGCGTGGTGGAGTGGGGAGGGGAACACAGGCTCCCTCAGCCCATGGGCTCATCAGATATAAAACAAAGCAAGTTCTCTAGCTTTCTCCACATTGTACCAAATCGTTCTGTTTAACTGATGTGCTTAGTAAATCTGTTTCTGATTTCGTCCACCCTAACCCTAATCCTTGAACCCTAACCCTAGCCCTAACCAATGAACAGCAATCGTGGATTATCTAGAATAAATACTTTAGAATGTGGATGAGTGTCAGTTGGTCCTGTTTAGCTGCCCTGTATGCCTCAGTACGATGCAGAGTCTCAGCACTAAATCATACTCCTCAATCGTTTCCTTGAACCTATTCCCTCTTTGTTCCCGACCCGTTTGATTCCAGTTTGTAATTATTTCTTTGTTTTGTCATTGTTAGTCTTTCCTTGTATTCACTTTACGCTGCTAAATGTTTAACAGAAAGCTCTTCAAAAGGGAAAGAGAGGGGGAGGGAGGGAGGAAAGAAGGGAAAATGGGAGGAAAAGAAAGAGGAGAGAAGGAAAGAAAGAAAAAAAGAAAGAAAGTTTCTGGTTTGTAGCATTTGCCAATTCCCATGGTGTAAATACTCCAGCGATGGCTGATTTCAAGCTACCTTTGTGAGGTCAGTGAAAAAGGACTTGGGTAGAGATGTGTGTGAAAACACCATTTTAGAGGATGCCCATCATACCATACATAAGCTACAGATATATCAATAATATAGATAATGGTAAAATGTAGACAAATAAATAAAAATTATTTTGAAATACTTATTACTTTGTTTTTAACATAATGTATTTAATCATAAATTTATATCATTTAAGTTTTCACAACGGCTGTGTTTAACCATCAGCTAACAAAATACCTGAAAA
>CAUYSK010037823.1:0-21771 GCA_963575035.1 Avahi laniger
CCCAGCTACTTGGGAGGCTGAGGCAGTAGGATCGCTTGAGCCCAGGAGTTTGAGGTTGCTGTGAGCTAGGCTGACACCACGGCACTCGCCCCAGGCAAGAAAGTGAGACTCTGTCTCAAAAAAAAAAAAAAAAAAAAAAAATCTGTAATAACATGAAAGAACATGTATAATAATGAATGAAAAAGGTAGGATATATAGTGTAAAAAGCAGAGATACAACTTCATTTTAAAAACCTAAAAGTAGGCCAGGCATGATGGCTCAGGCCTGTAATCCTAGCACTCTGGGAGGCTGCCGCAGGCGGATTGTTTGAGCTCTGGAGTTCGAGACCAGCCTGAGCAAGAGCGAGATCCCGTCTCTACTAAAAAAAATAGAAAGAAATGAGCTGGACAACTAAAAATATATATAGAAAAAATTAGCCGGGCATGGTGGCACATGCCTGTAGTCCCAGCTACTCGAGAGCCTGAGGCAGGAGGATCGCTTGAGCCCAAGAGTTTGAGGTTGCTGTGAGCTAGGATGACGCCATGGTACTCGCCCTAGCTGGGAAACAGAGTGTGACTCTGTCTCAAAAAAAAAAGAAAGTTAAAAAAAAAACCTAAAAGTAGAGAAAAGAAGACAGACGAGTCAATAGACTGATTTCTTTTTTCTACTTGAATTTCCATTTATTTACTTACCTGTCCATTACTTTTATAACTGAAAATTAAGTTCGGAAGAAAGAATATGGTTTGGTTTTGACTTAATTGGTATAAAAACCCCAAAATCTTCATGGGTCTTAGAGTTGAAAAAATTGACTTTATGCTTTAATTCAAATAATTCTGTACTTTAGCTTGTTAGTCATCTTTTTTCTCCTGCATGATCTGGAACAGATATGTGAAAGTTTGGAAAGAATGGTGTACCTGGCAATTATTAATACCTTGCTTAAAGGAAGTCCTCAGTAAAAGTTTATTGATGGCATGCTGAACTCAATACTACTGGCTCTTTTCCAAAAATAAAACAAAACAAAACAAAATCAGAAGTTTAAATACAACCCTAGCAATCAATTTATTTTTTGATCAACAGGTACAAAATTTTTCTGGAAAGTAATCTATGTCATAATTATTAGGACTCTCCTTGTTTCAGATGGAAGCTAACTAAGCCAGAAAGACCAACCAAGTGATTTAGGGTGGGGGCTTTGTACTCTCAATCAATCAATCAATCAATCAGGCCTACAGAATGAAGCTCTAATTAAAAATTGTGGACATCAAACCAGGTGATCTCCCTGGTTGGTAATACTCCGTAGGTATTGTCATACATTGATGCCAGGAGGTCAATGGGTCGTTACTGCATGGGAAAGGACAGTTAAATTCCACATTTGGAACCCTCCCAGTCTGTGTCCTATTTGTCTCTTCCTTTGGCCAATTCTAATTTGTATCATTTCCCTGTAATAAACTATAACCATGAGTATAATAGCTTTCAGTGAGTTTTATTAATCCTTCTAGCAAATTATCAAACCTGCTGTTAGTGCTGGAAGTGGGGGCAGTCTTGGGGACTGTGCCCTTAAACCTTGCAGTTGGACTAACTCCAGCCACATAGATAATATGTAAACAAATAGATGTGGCCAAATTTGGCCCTTGGGCCATAGTTTGCTAACCCCTGTTCTAGCTCATTAAAATAGCTGTAGAGCATCAGTGTACATATAATTTGTTGTGCTCCACGTAAAATTCATAATTGGGCCCAAACAAACTGCAATATTCTACCAATCAAAATAGAATCTGCAATTGTCAAAATTTGCAGATATTGTATGTATATATATGTATACACGGAGTAACTGAACTGCAATATTTCTATGACAAAGCTGATGCTGAACACACACACACCCACAGATACACACATACACACAAATGCGTATATATTTAGTATGTGCACTTCCCTCTCTGCTGCCCATCTCCAATTATATTTTTAAGATATTTGTGCCTTTGAAGAACTACAGTACTTTGTAAATCAACTTAAGTTTTCCACAGAGCTATAGTAGTAAGCAAATAATCCCCTCAGCATGTGTTTAGAAATATTAAGCAGCATAATAGGAATCCTGACCAAAAAAAATCACAGATAATACTGGGTTATTAATACTCTTGAGTGTTCTAGAATTTTCTGGGGAAACAGAAGGAATGTGTACCTTTGGCCCATTAAAAAAGAGACTCCAAACAATATATCTGCTTGTAACATTTAAACATTTATCTACATGTCTTGGTGGCCAGAGCGTCCCTCCAATCTTATCAAAGAGCTTATAGGATAAAATCATATGGGAAGCTGGTGGCATTCATTTTAAATCTGATTTTCTTTTGGTGTAACAAAATTCAATTTTCTGTTCTTGTCTTATTCTTTTTAAATATTAGACATTTTTGAGAAGGTAATAATGTCATTACTTATTAGCTATTAACCATGGGTAATTTATTCCTGCAACTGAATTTTCTATGATACTTATAAAGTATCACAAGCTACTACAATTTAATTGCCGTGTTATCCTAGCTGGCATGAATGACTCTTTCTATGTGACTGACTTACTCTAAAATACCTACTGGCTACACAGCCAATCCCATCTACAATATCAGAATATCTCCCCACCCCTTAACCAATTTTTTCCCCTTTGAACACTGTGGAGAAGCTATCTCACATCGGCAATAGCATCCATTGCACTTCAGCTATTGCCTGGCACGTGACAAATATTCTCCACTCAGCCGTGATGCCCACTGAGTTTTCTCACAACTGCTACCAAGTTGACTTCAGGAAAGAGGGCGGAATGGGGGAAACTCACATCTTACATGGCTCTGTTTCAGCTGTGAACACAGTCCATTTTTTATTTCCCTGCAACTTAGATAATACTGGACTGTAGCACTTAAAATTTTACTTGAAAATATTAAAGGGGAATTAAAACATACAGAAGGAAAAAAATGCAAAATGGAAATTTAGATATTTGTCCTGGAGTCAGTCAACCATTGCCTTGCACTGAGGATCCCCTGCCCCCACCATTTCTCTGTTTAACCCTTAGCATGTCCCGAGTAACCTATGCCATCCTATCTTCCACAGGCATACGTCTCTATCATGTCCTCCTTATCAGGTCCCACTGCCACCAACCATGAGAGATGATGAAGTCCTCCCTTTCCCTAGTCCAAGGCCTTCTTTAGTTCTTCCTCTAGGAAATTGACAATAAGTCTACCATTTTCTTCAAGAGAGATTTCCCCTCCTCCATTCCCAGGGATACTTTGGTCCCCACAACCTACACAAAGTAAACCCAATAGTTGATGGTACATTTCCCAAACTCAGGCTCATTCAGTTACAAATGGCATCACATGTGAGACATGAATCAGCCAGGCCATGGTAGGCTGCCACAATCCAGCACAGTTTCATTTCACAGTCTTTCTTTCAGTATACAGTGAGGAGGAAATTAGACCTATGTGTCCCCTCTGGCACAGTCCTAGTCTCATGATTTCCTGTGAGGCAATAACTGAATAAAGATACTCATCTCTCAAAAACAATTCTTTTTGAATTGGTAGAAAGATTTTTTTCCCCTTAACTCTTTAGTGGCCTCATTCTAGAAAGACATAATACAACTCACATTGCTAAGTAAAATTTAATAACTCAATCAGAAACTCAATCAATAACTCAAATAACTCAATGGTTTCAGGGTGTCCATAAGAACAATGGCCTGGTACTTGTTTACAACAACATGGTTTCAAAAGTTCACCAAAGTAGCTATACCCAGAACAAATAGGAGGTGGAGTCCAGGTTCAAGGACAAATTCCAGTTTCTGTGAATGCAGAAACTGCTCACCACCTTCCAAATGGTTTTCAAAGTCCAACAGTTTTCCTGAGGCACCAATTACACTGGTGTATGGTTATGTTCCTGCTGAGTCTTGGTTGATTGAATTCTCTGGTAGTTTAGTTGTCCAGAAGATCAGTTAGTCCGACAGAGAATCCAAAGTCCAGAAACCCTAGTTATAGTGAGTAGCATGTTTATGTTTTCTATTTCAAAAAGTGCATACTTCTTTCTTGACAATATTCTATTTAATTTATTTTGCTGTAGAAATGCTCATAACATACCTCTACCCTAGAGATGGCTAAAAATACAGGCACATTGATATTGTGTGGATTATTCAAACAACATATGTGTGAATGAAGCAGGAATGTTATCAAGTAGAAACTACTGAATATTAAGCATTATATTAGGAGAACAATTATAGTAGTGTAGACTATGTAAGGCCCTAGATGTGGTCTAGTTTGTATATGAAAGAGCTACTTTGACCATAATGTGTCTATTTTGTTAGTCTTTATAAAGAACCATTGTAAGGGCCTGGTGTGGTGGCTCACACCTGTAATTCCAGCACTCTGGGAGGCTGAGGTGGGAGCATTGCTTGAGCTCAGGAGTTCGAGACCAGCCTGAGCAAGAACGAGACCCTGTCTCTACTAAAAATAGAAAAATTAGCCAAGTGAGGTGGCGTGTACCCGTAGTCTCAGCTACTCAGGAGGCTGAGGCAGGAGAATTGCTTGAGCCCAGGAGTTTGAGGTTGCAGTGAGCTATGAGGATGCCACTGTATTCTACCTGGGGTGACAGAGCAAGATTCTTTATTAAAAAGAAAAAAAAAAAAAGGAACCACTGCAAAGATAAAAATCATAAAACATAATTTCTTAAAAAGCATATTTTGGTGTTTATAGATTGTTTTTCTATTTTCTAATTCATTAATGTCTACAACTATTATTAATTCTAACTTTAAAAAAAATTTACAATTGTTTTTCCACATTCTTGAGATGGATGCTTTGGTTTTTTTTTTTATTTTTATTTTTTAATGATAAAAGCATTTACATCTAAAAATTGGCTTCAAAACATGGGGACCATGTCTGTGTGTTCTATCTTATTATCATTAATGTTCAAATGACTTGTAATTTCCATTTTAATTTTCTTTTTTGACTCAATAGTTATTTAGAAGAGTTTTTTTTTTAATTTCAAAGTGGTTAGAATTTAGTATATTTTATGATCTGTGTATGTAGCTGATAAAAATTATACCTTTTATAATATTTTTGGTTTACAATATAATCCTTTTGGGGTAAAATTTCATGTTGATGTGAAAAAAGTAAGTATCCATTGCTTACCTGTAACATATATATTAATTTTTTAATAAAATAAAGTGTATTAATCATGCTTAATGGACTCAACAGCAGATTTGAACTGGCAAAAGAATGAAGACTAAATCAATCAATCGAAAGAATGAATCAATCAATTGAGATTATCCAGCCCAAGGAAAGAAAAAAAAAAAGAGAAGGAAGAAAAATAAACAGAGACCATCAAGCATACCAACATATATGCATAATGAGAGTCTTAGAAGGAGAAGAAAAAAATGAAAGAGGTAGAGAAAAAGAAATAATAACCACAAGCTACCCAAATTTGATGAAAGACATTAATGCACATGCCCAGGAAGCGCAATGAACTTTAAGTGTAATCAACTCAAAGAGATCCAAACCTAGACACATAGGCAAACTGTTAAAAGACAAAGACAAAGAGAGAATCCTCAAAGCAGCAAAAGAAAAAAATACTCATCAAGTAGAAGGAATGCTCAACAAAATTACAGTTGACTTCTCATCAGAAACTATGGAGGCCAGAAGGCAGTGGGATGACACATTTAAAGTGCTGAAAGAAAGACTGTCAATCAAGAATTCTATATCCAGAGAGACTAGTCTTCAAAAATGATAAATTCAGACATTTCCAGATTAAAAAAAACAAAACAAAACAAAAGCCACCAAATTTCTCATTAGCACACAAGAAACACCAAAGGGATTCCATGCTGAAACAAAAGGATACTGGATAGCAACTCAAATTCACCTGAAGAAATAGATAGCACCAGTAAAAGTAACCACATAGGTAAATATAAAAAAATTTCTGTGACTTTTTTCTTTTTCTATCTGATTTAAAAGACATTTGCATAAAGTCATTATTATTAAGTGTGTTCATGGGCTTATAACATATAAATATGTAATCTATATGACAATAATAGTATAAAGAAAAGGAATCAAAATGGAGCTATATTGGGACAAAGTTCTTATATGCTATTGAAATTAAGTTGCTACTGATTCAAATTAGATTGTTGTAATTCATGACATTAACTGTAATTTCTAGGGCAACCACTAAGAAAGTAACTTTAAAAAAAAAATAGTAAAAGAAACACACATACACAAAAAGTGCGATGTTCACCATCTGAGGGATGGACACGCTTGAAGCTCGGACTTGGCGGGGGCGACATGTTCCCTCTTAGCAAGGGCAACATACATAACCTAAACATCTGTATCCCCATAATATGCTGAAATAAAAAAAATAATAAAATAAAAACAATTTTACAATAAACAGTTCTTGCAGCTTCAAAAAATAAGAAAAAAAGAAATATTCACTACTTTGATGTTTTATAATATCAAAAGCTTCTGACTTTTATGTTCATCAGTATACAAAGAAGCTATGCAGCCTTTAAAAAGAATAAAGTCTCCAAGTACTTTCATAGAAAAAAAAAAAGATATAGTAAAAGAAACAAGGCATGAAATGATGCTCATCATTAGTCATTAGGGAAATTCAAACCAAAATCACAATGAGATATCACTTCAAACCCCCTAGGACAGCTATAATCAATGGAAAATAACAAGAGTTGACAAGGATGTGGAGAAAATGGAACCCTTGTACATAATGGAGGGAATGAAAAGTGGTGCCATCACTTTGGAAAACAGTTTGGCAGTTTCTCAAAGAACTAAACATAAGAGTTACCCTATAACCAGAAATTCCATTCACAAGTATATATCAATGATTATTGAAAACATATATTCACACAAAACTTGTATGTGTATATTCACAGCAACGTTATACATAATGGCCAAAAGCAAGGAAACACTGAAGGTAGTTTATGAAATTTGCTTCCATTACAAGCCCTGGATATTGCTTTATATATGAAGATATGCAACAATCTTGTGTAGAATTTAGGAAGTTGGTGAATGAGGGAGGGATAAGGTAAGAGGTAGAATGGAAGAAAGCAAAAAAATATGAATGATAACTAGGTAGGGAAAGTGGGCAAGGAAATATAAGAGGAAAAAAAGATGCCCAGATATTTCTCCAACATGATGTCTGTGTCTCACAGTCTCTTCTTCCCTCCATGAAAAAGAATCTTTCTATATGTAAAAAGTGAAAATGGAATAAAAAGGATGACATTAACTTGCTCAGTGGTTCTATGGCTCTTCTTTGGCAATTACTGCATGACTGGTGTTAACTTACATGAGATGCACTTTCTGACTTTCTGTTTTCTCAAGAGATCTACCTGTCTGTGGTCCATGTGAAGATTCTGAGACTCCCCTTCAAGAAAGGCCTTGATGCTCAGCAGTGGGTGGGCAATCAGCAGACAATCTCTAGCTATGAACTTCTTTCAGAGTTCTGCTTTGCCAAAAGCCTCCCTTTTCCTGGGGCAACATGCATCTGGTGAGAGTATGAGGCAGGGACAGAAAGTCTGGGCCATTTGGGTACTATTCTCCCAGAGTTCTAGGCCAGGTGGGATGAGGTGTTTTGGATCTGCAGAGCAGTTTGACTTCTCTTCCTGCTCAGTCCTGCTTCCTTCCCTTACTTTTCACAAGCATTGATCCCTAACAAAACATTTCGTTCCCAAAGCTCTACCTCGCTCTTTGCTTCTAGAGAACTCAACCTGTGACACAATCATTTTCTTTTACTTTCATGCATGATGGAGAGGAGAGGAAGTCAATAATCCTCTTCTGTTCAACAAAGAAAATTCACAAGTATTTATGTCTTCCAGAAGATGCAGTGCTTCCAAGAGCTAGCTCCTTCTGCCTGGAGTGAAAACACTTTTTCCAGCCTCCCCTCTCCCCAAAGGGCCAACAAAATAAAATCTTTGCACAGGATTTGTATTACTATGTAATATATTGGGTCCTGAGCCCCCTTGGGACTGCTCCTTGATCTGATCAGCTGCTCCTACCCCACTCTATCCCCATGTCTGCCTTGGAATTTCCCAAAAGTCACTCCTGTAAAAATATCTAGCATTCGAAATCAGTGAACAGTTTCCAAGTAGTAGTAATTCTCATGTGAACATAGACAGTATTTGAATCCCGTCTTCCCATTGCCTGAATATTCCCAGATAAAGCTCTGGGCTGAGAGGCAAGTCACTGCCTGGATTCGTAGTTGCCCCATAACTGCAACAACCGAAACATGCTGACTCATCTTGACTATGACATCGTTTCTTAAAATTTCACCTTCCCACATCACTAAATTTTTACAATTAGAAGAGAGGTGGAAATGTTCTATATATCCTCCTGTCTTAACATGCAAATCCTGTGTCTGTTTTTTCACTTAACGGCATCCTAATTAAACTTTCCCCAAAGATGACAGCAGCTTTTGGAGAGGCATGGAGTGACAGACAATGTAGCAGCCAGTAAGGATCTTTTCTGAGGCAGTTTCCTTGCAGTTTAGGGGATAAGAAACTATCATTTGACAAAGAGTACATAAGGGATTTCCAGATGTAAATCATTTGTGAATTTATCACAAAGGCTATTGGGAAATGAATCTGAAACTAGCACAAATCATGTGCCTGGGAGCAAAACTTCAGGACAATAATTACCAAGATTATAATGAAAACCAAGTGGTAATTAGCTCCATGGGTTACACTAATTAAGTGAGCGAAAAATACTTTTAGAAAATAAAATTTCAGATGTTTAATATTAAAGCATTTGTACTACAATTTCAGAATAGTTTTGAGAACATGTAAGTGCAATTTAGAGGATAATTCTTTATATAATGGAATGGTGGAAGCAGCAATAAATGATGTAAAAAGCACATTAAAAGCTGTGTGCAATTCACAAGTCCATACTTTGTGTTAAGTGTGCCAGTGGGTGCTCATGTTGAATGTCATATTTGAGTCTTCATTAGAGTCTTGCTCCTTTTGAATTTCTGTGACTGAATATTAGAGAACTTTAGGCTGGAATTAGCCCAGAATATTTAATATTTTTGTCCCCCCAAATTATTGAAATTGGTGCTATTTTTTTTTTTTTTTTTTTTTTGTGAGCAAGAGTCTGACTGGTTTGCCTGGGGCGAGTGCCGTGGCATCAGCCTAGCTCACAGCAACCTCAAACTCCTGGGCCCAGGCAATCCTACTTGTCTCAGCCTCCCAAGTAGCTGGGACTACAGGCATGAGCCACCATGCCCGGCTAATTTGGTTTTTTATTAATAACTTATCAATTTAACCAGTCCCTGACCGCCGAACCCTAGGCCGTTTCCAGCTTTTGTCATTTGAAGCCAAGATGTGATGAACATTTATCTTAAAACTTCTACCCTAGAACATTTGTCATAAAATCAATAATCACCTTCAGGGTTATCAGATTGTTCGAGTGACTTTTGCTTATTGTTGGTAAAATGTGCTGATCTGCAACCTTGTAGGAAACATGGTTTTTATCACTGAAGAGATTCCTAGTTTTGTTCAGAGGTATTTTTCTACCAGTAGACAGGACCACATTTTAGAGTCCTTAATACTTTGGGTCTTCTGTTGCTGGGTTCCATCAAATGAGATTGGACATGTTGGCAGACCTAATTCTTAGGAATAATTTTCCCATGAAAATAGCAAATGAGAGTGTAGAGGCTGCCCAACCTTTATAGGTGGGAGTTTCTGTTCAAAGCCAGAAATCAATAGTCTTTGTTCACATTCTGGTTAGATAACTGGTTAATCACTGACCTCTTTTAATGGGAGCTCGGTCAATAGTTCCTGTCCCAAAACTGGAGATCTCATTCTTTAGTACTTGGAGGCCAAACATTATCATATTTGAATCTTGTCCTAATTCTCCCACTGAATTCGAAATTACTTTCAATATGTGTCATCCTTTTAAATATTTTGATGACTTTCATCTCATGATACAAATTGGAATAAAAATTAAAATCAGAGAACATATATGTTCTATGTGTATGTATTAAAATATCCTATATATGTAGATATTGGATGCTTTAAAAATTTGGCACAAAGATTTATTTCTCAAATAATGACTGCTGGTAAAAGTTGACCCCACTTGAATTAAAACAAGCATCAATTCAAAATAAAGTGGCTAAAAGAAGAATTTGTGGAGAGGAATTGTTTTTCCAGGATTTATCATTATTGGCTTCATGAATAAATGCCATATTAAATGATGGGTCAATATTTAACCCATGTAAACAAAATATTAGTATATTTTATCCATTCTTTATTATGGGCAGTGGTTAAAAATGTCTGTTAGCTTGTTTGTCAGCAAATGATAATTTCTCGTATGAGTTAATAAAAAGGTGGACATCTTAAAAATACTAAATACTTGCATGCTCACTATTTACTAGGCATTTAGTTAATACACATTTTATACATGACATATATACACACACACACAGATATTCATGTAATGTACACAACAGAGACTCTAGTTCCCCATTTTACACGAGAAAACTGTGGCACAGGGAGGGAAGAGACTTTCCCTAAGTTGCTGCGTGGTGTGATGCCAGAGCCTAGAGCCGTAACCGCATCTATTGCCGTGTTTCTGAAAATAAGCATTTAAATGCTGCTCATTGCCGGCTTTGCACGTACCTACCTCTTTGTGGCCCCTTAGCCATCGTTGGCATCTTTTTCAGTTTCTTGCTTATCTTCCTTCAGCTGTGTCTTCTGGGAACATTTTCTTGAATAAGATTTCTTTTGGGGGGGAAAAAAGAAGATATGTGACATCAAATGAAAACCTTATTTTATATTTTTATTATTTTGATTTATATGCTGCATACATTGTATATTTATATCTTCTAATAAACATGCATTAAAAATAATACCATATCTAATTATAGGAAATGAAATCTAAATATTCTTTGACATAGTATCAATTATAAATTAACTTTCTTTCATGAGGATTTGCTGTTTATCAAGAAACACAAAAATATTTCTTAAATCTAGGAAAAAATCTAAAACTGACTGTATTCTAAATAACCAATATTGAAATTGATTCTAATAGTTAAAGCCAGTCAAAAAACCTCTGGGGCAAAATCAAGACAAATGATATATTAAGGCAACAGTTTTTCAACTCACATGACAAAGGCTAATCTCTCTAAAATATATTTTAAGTATGTCTATAAAGTAGCAGATCAACAACCTAATATAAAAATGGGCAGGCCAGGCACGGTGGCTCACGCCTGTAATCCTAGCTCTCTGGGAGGCCAAGGTGGGTGGATTGTTTGAGCTCAGGAGTTCGAGACCAGCCTGAGGAAGAGCGAGACCCCGTCTCTACTAAAAATAGGAAGAAATTAATCGGACAACTAAAAATATATAGGAAAAATTAGCCGGGCATGGTGGCGCATGCCTGCAGTCCCAGCTACTCGGGAGGCTGAGGCAGAGGCAGAAGGATCGCTTGAGCCCAGGAGTCTGAGGTTGCCGTGAGCTAGGCTGACGCCACGGCACTCACTCTAGCCTGGGCAATCCAGTGAGACTCTGTCTAAAAAAAAAAAAAAAAATGGTCAGTGATGAGGAACAAACAGGCCACAAAAAGTGAAGTAATAAATGGCTCTTAAGACCGTATGGGAAAGGCACCATGAAGAAAATGAAAAGCTACAGACCAGGAGAAAATATTTGTTGACACTTACCTGATAAAAGACTCGTTACCTGTGTATGACAAGAACTCTTACCACTCAATAATAAGAAGGTAAACAATCTAACTTAAAAAATAGTGGACAAAATATTTTAACAGTTACTTTACCAAAGAAGATGTACATATGACTAATAAGTATATGAAAAGATCATTAATCATTGGGGACATGTAAAACAAAACCACAGTGAGATACCACTACCTGCCCACTAGCATGGTTAAAATGAAACAGACTTAATAACTAACTAGCTTTAGCGGGGCTGAGGAGCCGTTGGAACTCTCATACGCTGCTTGTGGGAATGTCAAATGTACAATCACTTTAGAAAATGGTTTGGCAGCTTCTTTTAAGTTAAACATACATTTACACACTCCCAGCTATTCCACTCCTAGGTATTTACCCATGAGAATTGAAAACACAGGTCTACACAGAGACCAGTACACAAATGTTCATAACAACCTTTTTTTGTTAGGATTATATGAAAAATATTTTTAAAATTGTTTTCAGCTTCATTGAGGTATAATTGACAGATAGGAAGTGTTCAATCATGTGCCATTCGGCAATATTTCAGTCAATGACAGACCCCATGGTTGGCAGTGGTCTCAAAAGATTATAATAGCATTATTTTCACTGTACCCTTTCTGTGTTTGGTATGTTTAGAGACACAAATACTTACCATTGTGTTACAATTGCCTGCAGTATTCCGTACAGTAACATGCTGCACAGGTTTGTAGCCTAGGAACAAGCAAGCTTGTATCATATGACCTAAGTATGTAGTTGGCTATACCTTCTAGGTTTGTGTAAGTACACTCTGCTGTTTGCACAACAGTGAAACCGCCTAACACCACATTTCTCAGAACATACCCTTGTCGTTAGGCAACCCATGACTGTATATAATTAAGGTATACAACTTGATGTTTTTCCTAACAGGCTTATTCATAGCCTAAATACTGAAAACAGCATCAATGGCGTTAACTGGTGAATGGAGAAACAAGTCTCGACACATGCACACACTGGAATACTACTCAGAAATAACTATTGATACGTGCAATAGCATGGCGGTTCTCAGAAGCCTCATGCTAAGTGACAGATGCGAGACTCAAACGGCTACATGATGTAGGATTCCATTTATGTAACAGCCTAGGAAAAGCAAAACTATAGAGACAAAAAACAGATGAGTAGCTGCTTGCAGGCGGGAGGAAGGGATTGACCACAGGGGAGCATAAGGGAACTTTTGGGGTGATGGAAACGTTCTGCATCTTTATAATGGTGGTGACTATATGACTATATTTATTAAAACTCATCAAACTACACACCATAAAAGAGTGAATTTTGTGTGTACCTTATACCACATGATCTTAACTTTAAAAAAAGTTTGATCAAGTATTATGAAGTTATAAGCAAATAGTGATTTTTTTTTAAATCACATATGAAAAGATTGTTTTTTCTCTCCAACCCCCCGTAGGCAACGTTTCATACTCCGTTCAGCCACCTAGGCCTGAGTCCGGAAGGATGCTCCTCTTACACTTTCCCCAAGATGATGAGCCCAGGCAAGGTAAGCTTGGAAAGCTTAAAAATAAAAATGTAATGAGTCATCTCTATTCTAAAAGTAATCTCATACTCTCCCTTCTTTCCTTTGCTAATATGGACAGAAGAGATAGAAACTAATTATTTGCTCCTCAACTCTTAAGAATTTTACGTGTGGAGAAACCAGGCTGTGGAAAGTGTCTGGTATGAAGGAAATCAGACATTCTCTGCAGCTCCCAGAACTGGGATCCTCCGCTTCCAGCTGGTTGCCTAGTGCCACTGCTTGCACGCAGCCTGAGACCTCGTCCTCCCCAGCTCTGCGGCTTTGGTCAGTCGAAAGACCAGGGCTGTGCCAGCTCTCTGGTCTGCCGAGCTCAGGGGCCACTGAGTTCCTTTATGGATGACCAGTGTCCCCTGAGAGAGAGACGATGTTGTCTTCACGTCCAGTTGTGTGAAGTACCAGCAGGTGTGAGGCTCCATGAGGGTTTGCCGCTTCCACGGCAGCCGCTCTGAACCACGGCAGCCTCCCCATCGGCCTGCTTTGCCGGTGCAGTTCAGACTCCCAGGGTGGTTAAGTGGCCGCTCAGGTCTGACACTGTGTTTATGGAAACCTACTTGCCCGTGCGTCTGTGGCATGACTCCAAGGGGACTGTGACAAGACCAGAGAGCCAGGGCATAGGGAAAGGCTTTGCAAACATCCCTTCATATCTCAAACTGTGTGTGTTGAGCCTGTTTTCATAGACTATTAGGTTTTTGCTGTAAATATATATATTCTTTTAAATCTCATTATGCTGTCCCGTAGCCTGAATTGTTATGCAGGTTTGAACTTTGGAAGGTTGGGCAGAACCAACTCGAAGTCTTAGAGCATTTGGCTACGAAATAGTCTTTTCTGGAAGGGGAATTGCAAATGCAGAGAGGATATCCACTTAGCGCCTCAGTTTTTTCAGAAACTGAATATAAGTCTTCACTTCCCTTCAGGCAAAGAGAATTGATTTGAGTACCTATGCAGGTAAAGAAAACTCTCAGAGCCAGACACTGGGTAGAATTTCCAGGGAATGGAATTTTGAAAGTTTCTGAAGGTTAACCCTGTGACCATGATTTTTCTTTCCTTTTTTCTGTTGCGATGATTTATAGTATATAAAACAAATAATCATAGCTGCTGTGGGTTATGGACTCAGCATCTGCTTCAGGTCATTTCTGCCCCAGTCTTGCTTCTGCAGCAAAGACACCCAGGGAGCAGCAGCCCTCCCAGGACATGGTTTGCAAATCGCTGCTCATCGAGGTCATCGGCTTCTCCCTTACTGACAAATACCAGCAACCTCAAAAGACCCTGAGTAAATCTCTCTGTGCCTCCTGAAAGCAGCCAGTGCTGAAGTTAATGGAAGCCTTGTTTTATTAAGTTAGCGTCTTAACCTTGCTTTTCATTTCAGGCAGCTGAGATGCTTATTTTTGGAAAGAAGTTAACAGCAAGAGAGGCATGTGCTCAAGGACTTGTTACTGAAGTTTTTCCTGATAGCACTTTTCAGAAAGAAGTTTGGACCAGGCTGAAAGCATATGCAAAGCTCCCCACAAATGTTGGTATTCATCTTTTACTTGTAAAAACCATGGAAACAATTTCCTAAGGGAAAAATTTGCTTGCCTCCAGAGAATGAGTCACAAAAAAGACAAGACACATCTTCAGTTAGCTTTAAGCATGTCTGAATTTGGGACTAAAAATAACCGTCATAATGTTGGAAATACAGTGGTCCCTTGAACAGTGCGGGTGCTGACCGCCTGCACAGTCGAAAAGCCATGTATAACTTGGCTCCCCAAAATCTTAACTTCTCCTAGCCTACTGTTGACCAGAGCCTTACCAATAACATAGACAGTCGGTTAACACGTACTTTGTATGTTACATGTATTATATACTCTATTCTTACAATAAAGTAAGCTAGAGAAAAAAATGTTATTAAGAAAATCAGAAAAAAGGAAATATATTTACTATGCATTAAGTAGAAGTGGATCTCCTAAAGGTCTTCATCCCTGTCATCTTCATGTTAGGTAGGAGGAAGAGGAGGGCTGGGTCTTGCTGTCTCGGGGTGGCAGAGGTGAAGGAGGTGGGAGGGGAGGCAGGAGAGACAGGCACACTCAGCGTAACTTTATTGAAAAAATCCACATATAAGTGGACTCGCGTAGTTCAAACTGGTGGCGTTAAAGGCTCAACTGTACTGATTCTTGTAAAACTTATGAAATAGACATTCCATTTCTATGATAAGAGGTCAGAGGGGCAGTTCTTTATGGGGATAACTTAAACGGGACAATTGGCAGTATTTTCATATATTTTTATATATATAATCTGGGTGAAAAGCCAGACAGGTTGACTTAACTTTTGGAGATTCTTACTGTATAGCATTTTCATTTTTATAAATGACTGATTACTCTTATGTTCTTGCTATTTCAAGTGTGGTTCTGTAACCAGAAGCTTTAGCATCTGTCTGGGGCTTTTAGGACATGTGTGATCGCAGCCCTGCCCACATCTACCGAGGTGATTCATGCGCACATTAAAGTTTGAAAAGCAGTGTCGTACATTACACATGTATATTAAGACTTAACAGGATTAGTTAAATGAACATTGACGAAACAAGAGTCAGAAACACGGAATAGTCCCGCCCCTATTAGAATAACTCTTGTGGGTTTTGTTTTTCCAGGCCGTGAGAATTTCAAAAGAGGTAATCAGAAGTAAGGAGAAAGAAAAGCTACACGCTGTTAATGCTGAAGAATGCAGTGTCCTCCAGGAAAGGGGGCTGTCAGATGAATGCATGAATGCAGTTGTGAGCTTTTTATCCAGAAAAGCAAAACTGTGATGACCACTGCGGCAGAGCCAAGCGCGTCCAGGGAAGGGATGTGCCAGTACTTCTCATTTCCAGTACTTAAGCTAAATAAACGTCATTACACCTTTTTTCACTGCTAATATCTCCATTATGATGACTATATTTCACCCCAGCCTTGATGAATAAAAAATTTTGTAAAACAAGCTTTAAGAATTCCCATAGGATTTTGGCGATAGAGTGTCTTACATCTTTTGACATGAATCGTTGTTGCCAGGAACACTGTAACATGGTGCCTGGGACCCGGCTTTGAAAAGCACTCACAGCGTTGCAAGCTGAAGTCATGTCTTTGAACACCACTATCGCACTTTGACGTCCACACACGGTGACCGACTGGATCGGGCCGAACGCTGACAGCCGACAGATCACCGACTTGAGGTCCTCGGTGGGCTGCATGTTCTTTTTCAGCCATCTAGCAAGGGAGAAAATGGAAGGAGTAGTATTACTGTAAACTAAATAAGAATCTTGGTTCCTTTTTTTGCCCTACAATTTAATAAAGAGGCATAGAGGGAAAGTTGGGTAAAACTGATACAAAGTAATGTTCTGCAGGGAGGCGGCCACGCTCCCAGCAAAAAAACCGGGTCCCTTTGGTAGGGTTGCAGGGGATAAGAAAATAATAGAAAATGGAAAATAATGAAAATAAAAGAATACACAGAAATGAAGGTATAGTTTTATAGATTTATAAAGATTATAGGCAAAGTGGGTGCTCTAGGGGTCCGGATTTCTCTGTCAATCTCAGAGGCCAAGAGTGAAGTCTTACATGGTCATTTATAGGTAACAGTGATTAGTTGCCAGGGATAACAGATTTACATAACAGCAGGTAGTTCCTCTTAGGTTAACAGTTTTTCAAAAGGTTTCTACAGATCCCTTAACTAATTCTATCTATGTGAACAAATGGTTATAGAATCTTTCAAAGATTAAGTTCTAAGGTAAATTTATCACTTAACAGCGGGGTTAAACAGAGACCTGTTGGCTCCACATTTTCTTTATCAGGTTATTGTGAATGGAGACAGGTAGTCCGGAGTTTTAGGCAGGAACTGTCCCTTGGGCTAATTGCTTATAGCCACGGGCGGCTGTCTGTTCCGGCAGGCACTCTTTGATCAGCTCTCATCCTGTAGTTTATAGCAGACCTGCTTTGCTTTACAAAGCAAATCTAAACCTTTAGGTCTGAGAATCGCGGTGCCTTGTGGGATTCAGCCGCTACTGTCTTTCAGAGATGCCGTCCTGAGGTGAAACAGCTTTCGATATGCAAACTAACACGTTCACATATTCCTTCAGGGCAAAGCTCTGCAAAACTGAGACATTTCCTGTCTCCAATATATTTACATTAATTCATGGAGCAACAGTGCTCTGCTTCAGTATTTATTTCCTTGTTTTGTCATAGAATCCCGTTCTTGTTTAATGTGGTATTTTATGAAAGGCACACCTGCAAGCTGCCTCAACTGTCCTTGCAACTTCATGTTTTGATCAGTGCTGTGTGTAGTACGTATCACTTGACAAGGGCTGAGGGTGTAATTCCAAAGGTTACAGAAGTGGCATGGGATATTTCACTTTCTAAACTGTTCTTCCTTTTTGACCTTTCCTTCAACCATCAGTTTCCAGGTAGTTAACCCCACCAAACCTCTAACTCTTTAGTTATTAATGTTTTTATTCCAGTAATCTAAATCCAAAATGTTCAGTCTTCTAGAAAATATGTGAATAGAAATAACCATTAATTTTTATTGGGCACTTACTATGACAGATGGTTAATGCCCATTATCACACATTATGCCCCTCCAAAACAAGAGGCCAAAAATTTAAAATGAGGTAAGTTCTGTTGCTACTACCCTTTTAAAAGTAGGCAGCTTGAGACATGGAGATTGAAGTAGCTTTTCCAGAGTCAAACTCCCAGTAAATGTCAAAATAGAGATTAAAAACGCAGGCAGAATTTTCCAGTTCAGCCATGGCAGCATAAGCCACCTATTGCCCATCCCTCTGACTAATTACAACTAAAACCTCTAGACAAAGTATGAAAAAGGACTACTAGAGGATGCTGAAATTAAACAAGAGCAGGTGGATTGTGAAAGGATGTCAAAATAGAAGCAACTGTATGGAAATGAGTTTCCCAGATTGTGGGAAATAAAACAATTGCTGGGATCTCTCTCCTGAGCACAGTACTTTTCCTCAAGGCACACCCCTATTCTGGAGTGGTGCTATGATGGCCATGGCATAGCCAACCAAATGATGAGGAAAACAAAAACATCTTTCTGGCTAGGAAAAGGATCCTCTGGGGGCTAAAGAGTGAGAGTAAGAAGAGAATCCCAGAGCAGAGAGAGAAGTCCCCCTAATTCTGTGTATGAACCCATGGAAGTCTCAAGTTCATGAGGGAGACAGACTCAAACCAACATAGCAAAGGCTTTGAGAACCGAACTGGGATTTTAACTACCACCCACCGAAGATCAAGACAGAGTTTGTAGCCTGAACCTAATCATGTTGATTACTTGCTAAAACAAAAACATCAGCATTTCTCCAGATGACTTCAATTCAATGCACAAAAACACCAATATCCTCCAGATGGTTGTAACAGGACCCAGGATCCATGTGATATAATAATAGGCACAATATCGAGAATACAATCCAAAATTATTTGATGTACAAAAAAAATCATAAAAATCTGAAAACTCAATTGAAATAGATACTCAACACATGTCAATCCTGAGATGACTCAGATGTCAGAATTATCACAAAGTCTTTAAGGCAGTTCTTAAAACTGTGTTCCATGAGGTCAAGCAAAATGCTAGAAATGATTTAAAATATGTTAATTTTTCAGTAGAGGAACATGAATGATAAAACCAAATAGAAATGTGAGAACTAAAAATCTAAACAATTCACTGGAGGGATTCACTAGCAGACTCTAGGTGAAGAAGGAGTCAATGAATGCTGAAGATAGATTAATAGAAATTAGTATGAAGAACAAATAGAAGAAAATATTGGGGGAAAATGAATAAAGTGACATCAGCAAGATGGCAAAAAAAATGTAGGCCCTCATTTCCCCATGGAAACATCAAATAAGCAAATACAGATTGACTAAATTAACTTTATAAGAGATATGGAAAACAGTCAAACATCTACTGCAAATAAGTGAATGCCCAATTCAGAAAAAATCACACTGAAAATGGTTGGAAATGTTATGGCCTTTTTAGTTACCCTTGCCCCATCCACTCTCCTGTGTGGATGCAGTCAGAAGAAATTGATCTAGTCCGCATTCCCTCCTCCAGGATAGAAGAAGCAGAGTGGAACTTGATTGCAACATCCTGGCCTGTGGGCTGCAAAAGGGGGTGGTTTCTGTATTTCCTGACTCAGATCTCAGACTGAAGCATAATTTTGGTTTCAGATTGAAAGCCACAGAAAGCAATAGTGGGCAATGCAGAAGATGAAAACCACACAAGGACTGCAGACCCGTAGACTCCTGAGGGCAAGAGATCACAGATAGAGGAATACAATAAAACACCTAAGGCCCTGAGAATACACTGAAATGAGACTCTCTGGGAAATTAAAACATTTAAAAGCAGCTGAGGGGAAGGTTTGGGAAGCACACATACACTCACCGAAAGGAAGAATGCCTAGAAAAGACCTGAGAAGGCCTGAGCTAATCTCAGGACTCATGAACTCACAAAACAGTGAAGGTCTCACAAACCAGTCTACAAAGACTGAAAGAGTGGCTATTTCTTTTAATGCCCAATTTTCAACAAGGATCAAAAGGCACACAAAAGAAATGGAAAGATGGCTCATTCAAAGGGACAAAATAAATCTCCAGAAACAGTCCCCAAAGAAACACAGACATCAGGCTTACTAGATAAAGACTTCGAAACAACTTTCTTAAATATGCTCAAAGAGCTAAAGAGAAACATGGACAAAAACTACAGAAAATCAAGAAGACAATATATGAACAAAATGAGAATATCAATAAAGAGATAGAAATTATAAAAAAATGAACCAAAAAAAATTCTTGCACTGAAAAAAACAATAACTGATCTAAAATTTTCACTAGAGGAGTTCAGCAGCAAACACAAATGAACAGAACAAAGAATTAGCAAACTTGAAAACAGGTCTTTTGAAATTATTGAGTTTGAGGAGCACAAAGAAGAAAGAATAAAGAAAACTGAATAGGGGCTAAGGGACTTATGGGACACCATCAAGTCAACTAATATATGTATAATGGGAGTCCCAAAAGGAGGAGAGAGAAGGGAGAAGGAGAGACTATTTGAAGAAATAATGGCTGAAAACTTACCAAATTTGAGGAAAGATAGATATACAAATTCAAGAAGCTCAATGAACTCCAAGTAGGATAAACCCAAAGAGATCCACAACAAGACATATTATAATCAAACCTGGCTGAAGCCCAAGACAAAGAGAACCTTGAAAACAGCAAGAGAAAAGTAACTCATTATGTACAAGGGATCCCGAATAAATCTGTCAGTGGACCTTTCAGCAGAAACCTTGAGACCAGATGTAGTGGGATGATACATTTAAAATGCTAAAAGGGAAAATAAACTGTCAACTTAGAATTTTACATCTGACAAAACTTTTCTTCAACAATTAAGGAGAAATTAAGACATTCCCAGACAAATGAAAGCTGAGGGAGTTTATTATCACTACACTACAAGAAATGTTAAAGGGAGTCCTTCAGTTTGAAATGAAATAATGCTAGATAGTAAATGGAAGACATAAGAAAATATAAAGGTCCCCAGTTAAGGTAAATACATGAACAAATATAAAGACTATTATTGTAATTTCAGTTTACAACTCCACTTTTTATTTTCTACAGGATGTAAAAGTTGCATAAAAAATAATTATGAATCTATGTTAATGAATATATAAAGATGTAATCTGTGACATCAGTAACATAAGGGAGAAGAGCTGTAAAGGAGTAGATGTATGCTACTAAAGTTAATATCAATTTAAGATAGATCATCATGACTTTAGGATGTTATATGTAATGTCTATGGTAACCACAAAGAAAATATTCATAGAATATACACAAGAGAAAGCGACAAGGGAATCCAAAATGTGTCACTACAAAAAAGTCAACTAAACATGAAGGAAAACAGTAATAGAGGAAATGAGGGATGAAAAAGCTATAAGACAAAGAGAAAACAACAAAATGGCAAAAGTAAGTACTTCCCTAGCAGCAATTACTTTAACTGTAAATGAATTAAAAACATATCAAAAAACATAAATTGGCAAAGAGGGTATAAAACCAGGATCTAACTAAATGCTGCCTAAAAGAGTTTCACTTTAGATCTAATGACATGAATAGGGTAAAATTGGAAGAATGGAAAAAGATATTCCATGCAAATAGTAAGCAAAAGAGAACAGAGGTGGCCATACTAATTGATAAAATAGACTGTAAGTCAAAAACTGTTACAAGAGACAAAGAAGGACATCTGTCTGTGCCCGCAGTACTGGTCACAGAGGAAACCACAAAAAACTTTAGGGCTCAGCAAAGTTCCCTCGACTGGCTAGCCCAATATTCTTAGATAATCCGGCAGTGCTAGATTTCCTGTTGGCTAAACAAGGGGAGTCTGTGCAGTGTCAAACACCACCTGCGGTACCTCAGGAAAAGTTAAAACTTGAATAGAAAAAAACTCCCAACAAGCTGTGTGGCTACAGTGGGGCTCTACTAGCGACCCCATACCTGATTGGTTTTTGGGATTATTCACTTGGATTCCTCAGAACTTTGGATCAGCTCTACAGG
>CAUYSK010037825.1:0-35640 GCA_963575035.1 Avahi laniger
GAGCACTAATGAGACCCTCATCTCTACTAAAAGTAGAAAAAATTAGCCGGGCATGGTGGCGCATGCCTGTAGTCCCAGCTACTCAGGAGACTGAGGCAGTAGGATCGCTTGAGCCCAGGAGTTTGAGGTTGCTGTGAGCTGGGCTTACACCATATAACTCTAGCCAAGGCAACACAGTTAGACTCTGTATCAAAAAAAAAAAAAAAAAAAAAAAGATTTGGGCAGTCCATGCACCAATTCACTTTGGAATCCATCTTTGTGACATTTATTCAAATGTTGTGTCTTATCCTTTGGGAATTTGTTTTCTTTTAGTTGCAACAAAACAAGAAAACGCTACTGCAATGCTGCCTCTGCATTTTTGGAAGAAAGATGAATATCTTTCATTTGAAACCACACAGGAAGAGAGAGGTTCACACAGCACACCACTTGAGAGGGACAAGAAGGGGAAAAAACATAGCCCATACACCTTTTTTTGAGTTCACAAACTGTTTTTCCATTTTTTATTAAAATGTTATTCTTCAAAGAATATAGAAATATACCTGGCAATGACTTGTTAGAAGTCAACCATCTGCTCCAAACATATATAAGACATATACCCAACCAAATTCTGCCTCGCCAGAATTTATTAAGTTGTACATACACAGTATACTATCAGAACGACAGCAAAGTGGCTACATTTGACAGGTTCTTCTAAAGTGGACACGATTTTCTGACAGATTATTTTTTCCCTTGATAAAAGACAGAACAATTGTGAAGGTTCTGGAAGATAATCTTGGAGGACCACAACGTGAACTACCAGGGCAGGGAGCTACAGATGGCATGCACACAGAGGCCAGGAGGCAGGGGAGCATAGGAGGACGTGGCAGTCCCCCGTTTCTGCTGTGAGCAAACGACGCTGCAAGGAGGCCAAGACAAAGAGGAAGGCAGAGCCTCTCCAGGGGCAGGGTCTTTGAGTTCACATTCAGGATTCACAAGACACCACACCCAAGAGAAGAGAGGAAAAGGAAACTCCCTACACATCGTCTGCGCTCCCTCTGAAGACGAGGAGCCAGTGTTGTTAAAGGAGGGGATGTGTCAGGACCACTGCACTTGGGGTGTGGAAGTTTGCCAGCGAGGACACCCACTGCCCTTCAGGCTTGCTCAAGGCACCAGATTGGCTCCCCCATGTGCCACTAGCAAGAAAAAGACAGCTAGAGAGTAAAGTAGAGCTGGCACTTGGTTTGCCCTCACTGAGAGAGAAGTGCCAGCCGTGGTTCAAATTCAGCCTGGTGAAATTCACCCCAGAGGGGGGCCTGAATTGCTTGTGAGACTGATCAGCTGAGGACACTGCCCTCCCTCTTCTACCCACGCTGGCTCCCCACTAAAACTTCACTGGGAAGGAGGAAGTGGACAGCTCACCTGGACTAGGTATTGCCTTAGCATTTTACAATGATTAAATATTTCTCCCTGTTCTTTTCCTCCATGTCCAAAATGAAGGGAGAAACACAGTTGTACAGACTGTAAATGAGATGGCCATGCCTCAGTTCTGGAGTCCTCAGCAGAACAGAACCCTGTCAGACTCTTAGCGGTCTTTTGGGCAGAATCACCTTCCCTAATGATGTATCTTTAGCTTGACATTTCCAAAAGACCCAGCTTGCCCTAACTCTGCATTTTTAAATTACCTTATAATATCAAAAGTTTGTATAAGATGGTTTTTCCATATACTTTAACTCACAGTGATTGTTACGTAGCACCTTTCACGTGAGATCATGGGGAAGAAAAAAGACTATAGTGCCATTGGCATCTCCCAGCCTGTCTGCTCCACCTGTAAGCTTGTCTCTCGTTTGTCGAGAAAACACACTTTCAGGGGAAAGACAGAGCAAAGAGTGTGCAGTGTTTTCCAGCCAACGCTGACCATGACTGGAGGGTGCAGGTGTGTCTTTCTGAGGCCTTGGAGATGCCAAGAGAGTGTCAGGATAATCGGAGACAAATTGTCTCCCTTACCCCCAGGCACATCTACTGCCAGGTCTATCAAAGAGGGGTGGAATAGTCATCCTCTGCTTCTATTCCAGGGAAAGGGATGGGGCGTATTGGGAGAAACTGTGAGTCATATGACGGGGTCTTCCAAGGAAACGGTGTCAGATGCCAAGTCTCTGTCTTCTTAAAAGGTCTCCCTATTTGTCATGTTTAAATTAATCAAATAGGCATTTTTCTCTGCTCCATAATTATCTTGGAATTCCTTAGAGTGCCCTTGCTCCCTTAGAGCTGGTGGGCGCTCTTCTCTCCGTGTGTGCTCTGCTGAGCTCAGGGAAGTGGGAGTCCCCAGAGGATGCACATGGAGTACCCCCCTCAAGGCCCATTGAAAACTGCCTGGCTTTCATGCTCACAGAGAACAACGTGGACTTTACTAAGGACATAGATCACAGAGATGGATATATATACTCCCTCAATAAAGAGGACATTTGATTTCGTACAGACTTCCATAGCATTCAACAGCATTTGGCTCATACAGAAGAAATCGACTCGTATTGAGCTGCAATGAGATCACACAAACCACACGGTCAGAGTGAAGGAAGGGTGGGCACGTGGACCCTGCCTGTCGCTTCCGGGAATTGACAATCCTTGCTAGGAATCCACCTTTGGGAAAATGCTCACTTTATTGTTCCTGCTCATCTTCCGCTCCACCCTGCCTACCTTGGGCATCTTTGTCTGGATCAGCTCTTCTGGGGTGTTACCCAAGGGGGGAAGCAGCCTTTTCTTGCTGTTTCGGGTCTCTGAGAGCCACTGAGGGGGCAACTCGAAAGGCCCATAGCCAAATTGCAGGGAATACTTATCAGGGAATGTCTCAGGTTCCACAGGTGCTGGTGCCACCTGGGATATAGAGTCCACTGTGCCTGGGGGTGGTGCAGGGGGTGCAAGCTGTGGCCCCTGCTCTCCCTCCAGGCAGGGGGTGAGTATCTCCTTGGCCTGGAAGTCAGCCGAGCCAGTGTACTTGGCCTCACTCTCTTCCTCATCCTCTGTGGGCTTAAAGATCTGCTGCTGCCCAATGTGGAACATCTCCAGGAGCTGGCTGCCTGAGCGCATGCTGGGCTCTAGGCTGGCATCGGCCATCCCACTCCCTGTGCTAACCACGTTACGGCGACTGTATCGGTGGTGCAGTTGCACCAAGGTCCCTATCAAGCACTTGCGGACAGATTTGTTCACAGTAAGAAAGAGAACAGGGTTTGCCAGCAGAGAGACTTTGGGCAGCCAAATGGCAGTGAGCAGCAAGAAGACAGAGGTGTCGGGGACATTGAGCACAGTCTGGTAGACGACCAGGGTGGCGTAGGGCACACTACATAAGATGAAGACCATCACCATGGAGAGCAGGGTGGCATGCAGCTCAGCCTCGCGCTGGGAGGCATAGGGGATAGAGATGGTGTTCTGCGGGGTCCGGAGCGCCGCTATGATGACCTTCTTCTTTTGGCTGGCGCTCAGAGCCCGTCGGATCAGGATCAAGAAGAAAAACACCACAGCCACAGGAACAATGACTGTGGTGATGTTATAGACCAGAACATACACCAGGTGGCCCAAGGAGTTGCTCCAGACTTCCGTGCAGGTGGACATGGCATAGACGTCGGCCACATTGGTCACTGCAAACACAGGGACGCTGGCTACCACTGCATGGGCCCAGATGTACATCACCAGTTCACGGGACTTGGCATCAGATATTTTTCTCTCCAGCGGATAGAGGACTGAGTAGTACCTGCCAGATACACAAACAAAATTAATTTCACAGAAGATGCTCTTTAAATTAGAGGAATCTATATTAGCAAAAATAGGTGGGAGGGAGAAAAGAATCAAATTCTTCTATTTGGCCTAAGACACAGAGAACTACTGGAGGAATCCAAGAACTGGACCTTAAGTTCTGAGGACTTTGTAGTACCATGAGAAATATCACTAGACAAAAACCCCACAACCTTTCCAAAGGAACAGAGAAAAGCCTGGGCTTCACAAGACTACCAAGCCTCTTTCTCCATCAGGAAAACAAATAAATAATTTCAATTCATATCTAGCTTTATAATTAATTGCCACCGGGATTAAACCTCAAAGAGTGTCCTCAGTATAAAGGATGTCTTCATTTGCTGTAAAGACATCTGCTTTGCAATTTAAGGGTAAAGGGTAACTTGTAAAAATTTTACATGAGCTAGAGAAGCCTTAGGGCCATTTTCAAAGCCACCAACAGAAACCAGTCTGTCCACTGCACACATATCCAAGCAGACTCATGCCACAGTCTATGCACTGGATGTCATTAGCATTCAGAGCTGCTCAGGACAGAAGAACTCAGCATGAAGGATGGACTCCAAGAAGGCCCTTCCACAAAATCAATTCAGCTGACAAAAGTTATGGCTACTCAATAGCCATTGTTCCCATGACAATCACTCAGTAACCCTAAGAGCAATCAGTAGATCTAAAATGCCTGCACAATTAGATTTTTGTTAAAATCAGAAGGGACTTTTCTTTGCCTTCCAAGATTTAACTTGATCATTCTGTAACCATCTAAACAGAATTCCAAAGGCACTTTGTTTTAATATCATCACTGATTTGGAAGAACTGAGTAATTCTTCAGACCCTGGAACCATGATCTGTGATAAAAAGGGCTGCTACTAGCCATCAGAGATATGGAAAGTTTCTTTGCATTAACTGACTGCAGACACGTGGCTCAGCTAAGCTAATGCTGGGGTTGACCTTACAACCTTAGTGACATTCATTCACTCATGGGACCATGTAAGCATACAAGCCTTCCCATAACAAGTATTTCTGAGCACTACCTATGTGCCAGGGCCTGTGCCAGGCAGGTTACAAAGATGAAGAGACATACAGAAATATCTTTAAATTCAGCAGGAAAAAAGACATGCGCGCTAACAGTTATAAACAAGGAGATGATGGCTCTACTGCAGGCAGGCACAAAGGAGGTACAAGACAGGAAGCACCTAAAGCTACCTGGCAAAATATCAAAGAGAAGGAGGCACTTTGGTGAAGTCTGGCAGGAGGACAAGCTGAGGGAGGATGTTCCAGGCTGAGGGAGATGGGATGCAAACACAACAGTGACCATGGATGACCGGGGTGGGATGGAGCATAGTGAAGTGTGTTCTAGATTTCTTTCTGAGAGAGAAGGAAAAAAAAGAGAAAAAAGTGCATAAGGGATACATGCTCTCAACATTATTTTTCTCTGAATACAGACAACTTTTCTAATCACAACTCTATAAATCTGTAATGGTCCCACCCCACACATGAATCCGTGCCTAGGAGCACAGGGCTCTGATTCCCATCTGCTTCCTGACATGTAACAAACTCAGGCTCCCATCAATTTCCACTCCCCTTGTGTGTTGGGAAACAGACCACGACATAAGCACAGAGGCTCATTACAAATAATTGTCTTCGAGTGTACAGCTCTACAAAACAATGCAGGTAGTGCAGGTGGCCTCCCAATTAACTCGCTGACTTGGTGCCATGAAACAAATAGCTGTGAAAGAAGTGAGAAGAAAGGACTGTCTTCCCTTCTTCATGAGCATTGTACTGATGCTTGCAAGTAATGTGCATCTCTGAATAATAAAATAAGAATTTTCCAGCCTTGTTTTTCTACTAAAAGGACTTGTTTTACATTTTTTCTTTTTTAGTGATGGTAAAATTGCAAGAGTTTTTCTGCTGGAACAAAAATAAGAATTTCTTGTTGTTTGTATATTTCCTTGTCCCTTTGAGCCCAGAAATAACCCACAAAGATCATTGCATTGCTTCCAGGTATAACAGCAAACTGTTCAGAATAATGTGTTCCCCCTCTTGTTGAATCCTTTAAAAAACTTTCAGGATTCATAGCAGCATTATCCCCAATAGCCAAAAAGTAGAAACAACCCAAATGTCCATCAACTAGGAAATAGAGAAACACAATGTGGTATACCCCTACCATGGAATATTATTCAGCTGTAGAAATGCAGTCTTGATACACACTACAACATACATGAACCTTGAAAACATGCTAAGTGGAAGAAGCCAGACACAAAAGAATACATATTGTATGATTCTACTTATACGAAATGTCCAAGAAGAGCGAACATATAAAGTGACTATAAATGGGCACAAGGTTTCTTCGTAGGGTGAGGGGACTGTGCTGAAATTAGACGGCGGCGATGGCTGTACAGCTCTGTAAGTACAGTAAAATTCGTTGGCCTGTACGCTTTTAATGGGTGAATTTTATAATATGTATATTATATCTCAAAACTGTTTTTAGAATGCTTTTAGGAAAGAAGAGTCCCGAATGTAAAACTGAAGACATTAAGACTTCACCAGAGCAGGTGTTGCGGGGGGCGGGCAGAAGGACACCTGCCATGAACACAAAATCTTTCAACACAAAACGCATTGGAGCACTGGCCGGGATGGAAACTTGGGAAAAGACTCTGACTTCTCACTTTTATGTTCCAAAGTGCAGTGGCACTGTCCAGATATTCAAAGATTTCTCCTGCAGAACCCCGGAAGAGCCATGGAAAGTCACCGTAAAGGGGCATGGCGAACTGGCATCTCACAGCACACATGCACCTTGCTGAATGGATCTGGACAGCCCACATAATATTTTTTGAATGAAAATTAATTGCCAACATTTAAAAATAATAGAAATCTGGACTTTTAAAATTTCTCTTCTAAAACTAAAAAGTCCTGCACTCTGAGTCTAGATACCTGCAAAGCAATTATTAGCTGCAACTGCTAATAATCCAGGCTGACCCCTACGAACAGGAGTGTAGACACACTCTCCATATGCCACAATCTCAAGCTGGCCTGGTGTCACCTGACTTTGTCACCTGCCTTGTCTGGCCCTGTGTATGGTGAGATTCTAGTCCCTTCTAAAGAGCTGGAGTAGATCCCAGCAAGATCTGATGGTAAAATAATTGCAGACAACATACCTAAAGAAGAATGTGCCAATCAGAAGGGAAACCTAGAGAAAGACAAATATTGGTGCAGCCTATTCAAACACATGACAGAAATAATTCACTTAATTCTTCTTACCACTTAGGAAACTGAGGCCCAAAAAAGTTAAGCAATTTTGCCCAAAGCCACCTAGCTAGAGAGCAGTGAAGGCAAGATTCAAACCCAGACTTAAGGCTCTAGAGTTCACTCTCTTAAGCACAGTGTCAAAGGCCAATGACTTCTCCCAGTAGGTTGAGGGCTTTGTGTGACTCTGTCCCCCCATGCAGACCACATCAGGCAGCTGAATCAGGGTTCCGGGCCTGAGAGGCTGAAGTGATTCCACAGATCAGTGCTGCAATCAGTACCCTCACAGGTCATTAAGATACTATGTTTCGAATGGAAAATGAGTTTTAAAATTTCAAATTCATCTAAAATGAAGTTAAAATTTAACATAGGGTGTGAAGCCAGAATAGCCAACACATTCCCTTCAGCAACTTTTCCTCTCTGTTAATCTTGGAACCAAAAGTACTCATAGATGCAAAATACTTTTCAATTCTTGCTTGCTTCCTTAATTCTATTCTCTGGAATGTATTATTATCTAAATTGCAGTCATGAGGTGCTAGCAACAAAGGGAAAAGGCAGGAAGCTGTTGATTACTGAGATCTTTACACTTTGATACATTTGATCAAATTGGGTATGATATGTATGATGGCAGTAACTGAGATATAAGATTCATTTCCAAATGAACATCTTTCTAAAGAGGCTGGGAAGAGAAAACAACCACCACAATATGATGCCTTGGAAATAAATCTTCCAGAGGAATTCTGGTGTTACCTGGCCAGATCCAACTGGACCATCTAATCATTTGTTAAATAACCGCTGAATCATTCCCTTGTTCTTCCAGAAATGTTTTATCTTAGATCAAAAAGCCCTAAGTGCAGATTTATCAAGGAAATGAACAATCTACTGCAAATTGCAATGTAAATATCACCAATTCCAACCAAGCTGAAGTGACACCATGATCCAGTAGCTCTGCCCCAGCAGCCTCACAATGTCACTGTCACCCCCAGGTCTTTTCTCAATGGTTCTATTTTCCATGGCTGCTGTTAAATCAACCTGTCCTTTGGGAGACATCTGTTTTTGACATTCATTCTCTTTCTGTTGATCACAAGCAGACAAAAAGGCAGTGTATGGAACATGGACTAGTCATCATTTGCTTCATGATGTTAATTTTTCAATACACATTAAAAAAAAAAAAAACTTCAGTCCCTGGCTACCTGATCTTACCTGTCCAGAGCAATGGCAGGGAAGCTGAGGATAGTCACAGAGCAGAAGACTTTGTGCAAAAATTTGACGACCTTGCAGAAGAGCATGGTGTAGATCCACCAGCAGCAGTGGGGACTGGTGCTGAGGATGATGTCGAAGGGCACGCAGACCAGGCTGGCACAAATCCCCGAGCAGGCCAGGTTTTTAATGAACCTGTTGGTGACAGATTTGAACACGGTGGTGCGGCAAGTTGACCATAACACCATGAAGTTTCCTGGCCAGATATGAAAAAAAGAAAAAGAAAAAAAGGCAAAAAAAAGGAAAAATTCAGGTTAAAAAATTGTTAAACCACATTTGAGAGTTGACTGCAAAGGGTTTAATTTAAATATATATTATATTCTCGATTTACGTGAAATTACTAAATCACACGCATATCAAAAAATCTGGAAGAAATTTTCGTGGTGAATTTCATTATCTAATTTTAGGCAAAACAGTATTATTATGAAGATAGTTCTGTCTCACTGGTGTATAAACAATTTGCTAGCTAGTACTTAATCTCAGGCAGTCTACTCTTATCAAGTTTCCAAATAACCTCCATGTTGTCAAACTCTGCAATAGAAATACAATGCAAGCCACACATGGAATTTTAAATTTTCTGGTAGCCATACCTTAAAAAGGTAGAGAGAAGTAGATGAAATTTTCATAATATTTTTTATTTAACCCAATAAATCCCAAATATAATCTCAACATGTAATTATTACTTAAAAATTATTAATGAAATATTTTTCTTTCTTTTTTTTTTCTTTTTTTTTAGAGTCCAGCGGCTTTTATTAGTTTTGTCTCCTATGGCATGAACTCATAGGGAATAGGTTCCAGCAGCTCAGGCTCCTTTCCATTGGTTCTCACAAACAGTGCTTCTCTCGGTGCAGCAGGTTGGCGCTTCAGTTGAACCCAGGTAACTTTCTGTTTGGCTTCTTTTTCTGATCATGTTCCTTCACACGTTTCAGGAAGCTATCTAGGCTCTTAGAGTACTTAATATGCTCAGTACGCACATTAATCCTCTTGGCAAGAATCTTGCCCTTAACTTGTTTGTTTACAACAATTCCAACAGCATGCTGGGTAACATTGTAGATTCTTCCAGTTTTGCCATGGTAACATTTGTGGGGCATGCCTTTTTGAACAGTACCATTCCCTTGATGTCTACAATATCACCTTTCTTGTAGATTCACATGTATGTGGCCAAAGGAACAACTCCACGTTTTCTAAAAGGCCTAGAGAACATGTACCGCGTGCCTCTCCTCTTTCTCTTTGTGTTCGTCATTTTGGCAAATTACTGGAAGATGGCGGCTCCAGCCAAAAGGCTGAAATATTTTTCATTCTTGTTTTTATACTGAGTCTTTGAAATCCAGCATGCATTTTCTTTTACACTCACATCTCAGTTTGCTGTAGTCACCTTCCAAGTGCTCCATAGCTGCATGCAGCTAGCTAGCGGACGGCATTGTGCTAGACTTTCCAGCAGCAATGAGGCAACCAACAGTCTCTCTTTGAGCATGCTCCTCTCGTGGCTTCCACAGGCCTACAGCTCCTGGTGTTCCTCCTACCCTCCCACCTCTGCCAAGCCCTGCTCTGAGTCTTCTTTTACTAGGCCCTTTTCTATTTTCTCTCTCTAGTCTTTACCTAGGTTAGACTGCCCATTCCTGTGGCTTTCTATCAAAATGCTGATAACTCCCAAACTCACGGCTCAAAGTAGGCCTCTTCTCTCAACTCCAGACTCCTATTTCCAATTAAACTTCTAATTTCCCACCCCCTCTCAATCCTCACCATGGTCCGGGGGCTTACACAATCTGGCCCCCACTTACCTAATCTCATACCTCTCTTCCCCTGACTTGCTGGGCACCAGCCACTCCAGCCTTTTCTCTGTTCTTGAAACACATCAAGGTTAATCCTGCCTCAGTGCCTTTGCACAAGTTTTGTATACCACTTAGCATGGTCCTCATATGCCTGGTTCCTTTTAATCCAGGTCTTAGTTTAAAGGCTGCCTCCTCAAAAAGGCCTTCTCTAACATCTTTTTATTTTAAATACTTACTGTTTCTCCATCCGTTATACTCTATTACAGTATCCTGTTATGTCCTTCATCATTCGTATTGCAGTTACTAATTTGTTTACTTGTTTTTCTCTTCATTTCATGAAGTCAAGAACCATGTCAAACTTGTTCTCTGTTATAACTCTATACCTAGCTCAATGTCTGGCACGGAGTAGACATTTGACAAATATTTGTTGAATAAACGAATTGTTAAAATAAGCAAACAGTAATCAAAAGTCCCCGTAGAGAGAACCTGTTTTGTAGTAGGTATGTCATGTAAGGATATTCTAAGTCAGTAGTTTCCAAAGCTCACCATACCTCAGAAGGTCTACACCAGACATACTGAATCACAGCTCCTAGGTACAGAACCGGGACCCTGCTTTTGTAACAAGCACCTCAGTACAGTTGGCCCCCAGACTAAAGTTTCTTTTAGACGGCTTTTACACTGAGTCCACAGCCCTGCCCCCAGAGTCTCACAGGGCCCCAGTCTTCGGGTATGCGGGGCAGCTACTCTACTGGTGGACTTTGAGCGAGTGAGAGAGCCAGGTCCAGTCAGTCAATCGGGGGGACACTGCTACCTCCTGTGCACATGCTCAGAGAATGCCTTCCAGTGAACTCAACTGACAGCAGAGCCACACACACTCTGAAGGAGATTCACGGGTCAGGCCAAGGGGACAGCAAAGCTCAGGCCGCAGCCAAGGCCATCGCAAGGAGCTGCCCCAGCACCTCAGATGTGGACATAACTTAGTGTTGAGAGTCTCTCTTCAAACACGGTATTCTGCAGCCACCCACTATCTGCCAGACACGGTAGGGAAGACAGCCACTGTGTTCAGGTGTGCAGGCCAGCTGCTTCCAGGAATTCTCTACCAAGCTCTCTTTGCATTAGTATGGTGACTCGGTGAGGTGAAACCAGCAGCGTGTATTTTACGCACATTTATTCAACGAGAACATTGTTTAGACTGATACCACCTCAGGCCCCCTCAAGCTTTCCCGTCACCAAGGTGATATGCTGAACAACAATGATGTATGCGAAGCTCCATTGATTCGGGATTTTTTTTTTCTGGTCTTTTCACCACTGAAGCACAGATTAAGTTCTGGCTGAAGCACCTTTTCTTGCGTAAGTTTTACAGACAGGTCTTACAGTCTGGTAGCCATTCAATAATGAAATGGTCCACTGGAAGAAATCCACCACAAAGAGAGAGTGTACATGTCATGGTATCTGCAGTTGTCAAAATCAGGGTGTCTGCAGTCCACTGAGGGGATTTCCACAAATACAATCCTTTCTTGTTGTAAGTCAAAATCTTGAGGATTTTCTTTTTCTTTTGGCATTGTTAGTCATCATAGTTTGGTAGGTTATGCTGAATAAAAATGCCTTGAGAAACAGAATGAACAGGAAAATTCATTGTAAAGGAGGGAGAAGGCTATGGGCCAGGATCTCTCATCCATATAGTAGATTCTTTTAAAATTTAGCTGAAACTAATTTCCATCATTACTCTCATACTCTTTCCCATCCATCCCTCTCCCTCCCTATTATGCCAGGCATGATATTTTATTGTTTTTTATTAAATCATACTTTGGCAGTACATGTATTATAATAAATTAACAATTTGAGGTCAAAATATTCTGGCTGTAGAATACACTATCAGATACATCATCTTAGGAACCATATTGGTAATAAAACGAACAATTTATTAGTATATACACTCATGAATGAGGAAAGTTGTTTTCAATGAGTTATTATTGAAAAATCTGAAACTGCTATAATCACATTTTATCTCCATCTATTTATAAGAGTCTAGGCAGCATCTAGAGCCTAATCCCTTTTGCTATTCAGGACCTGAAGCTAGGCAGGGTGCGGTGATTCACACGTGTAATCCTAGCACTTTGGAAGGCCTAGGCAGGAGGATCACTTGAGCCCAGGAGTTCAAGAGAAGCCTGAGCAACATAGCAAGATCCCGTTTCCACAAAAAAATATAAAAGTTAACAGGATGTGGTGGTGCACACCCAGCTACTTGGGAGGCTGAGGCAGGAGGATTACACATGCCCAGGAGTTGGAGGCCGCAGTGAGCTTTGATGACACCACTGCACTCTAGCCCGGGCAACAGAGCGAGATTTTGACTCAAAAAAAGAGAAAAAGAACTTTCCATTGTAGAGAAGGTAAATGGTACCTGGAAAGCTGGAGAGTTTAAACAAAGACCTGGTGGAAGGAAAGTGGGAAAGAAGGGCCAACATTAAATAGCAGAGTTTCAAAGTTCATGCTTCCAAAGAAAACTTTAAATAGTTCTCAAAAGGATTCTATCTTATTCTGATTTTTAAAAAAATCTTTCTTTAATCTATGCAGATAAATTTCCCAGTGACTCAGAGAGTCAGCACTGGCTAGGAAGTAAATAGTTTTTAGTTTGCGGGTATTTTTTTCTTCTGGTATCAGAAGAATTATGGCCACAGACAAGAATGTGGGGAAAATCCACTTGTAGCCAGAAGGCTGTGCCTGGTGGTTTTCAGTACAATTTGCTCTTCCTCCTCCCAATCTAAAAGTTTGGGCCTCTTCCTCACTAATGAAGTGTCAATTTGCTATAACTTGTGATTAAACTATCTAATACTTGCCCAATTCTGTTTAAGCTGATTGCTGTTAGCATGAGAAAATTATATTATTTTAGCTACAATTAATTTGATTCCAGAAGTTTTTTTCTGAAATGACACAGGAAGTTCAAACTAAACAGGAATTGAATTAACAGGAGAAGCTATGTAGTAAGTTCATTAAAATTCATGGTAAATTTTAAATAATTACTTTGAATGAAAAGCATCTTATGAAATATACATCCCCAATCTAACCTTGGACATTTTCTACTTAGAATACTTGTTCCCAGTGAATGATTTAGATAAAACATTAGCAGGCTTCACTTCTGTAATACATAAGGATATATAAAGAGACTCCAACAATAGCCTCACCTAGTCAGCTCCTGTGAGGCCACACAAAGGATTTTAGGTGAGCCTGTAACAAATGTACATATCTTTTAGAAATAATAGTATCCCGGAAGGTAAGGCAAACCGTACGGCACAGTCAAGACAAAAAGATCTCAGCAGCCACAGCCAAATCTGCCCCATCCTTGGGGCTCTCTCGTGGAAGTCACAAAGCCCCTGAAATTAGTCCCTCACGTCTCTCAACACACAGCAAGACACCTACAGATGTATAAGATAAGAAGAGACACAGTTGGACTCTGAAGTTGTTAACTCTTCTTCTTTCTTCGATGATTTGAATTTTTCCATATAAATCAACTAGAAAGTTATCGTGGTTTCATCTCCATGAAAAGCATATTATTCCCTGAAAAGGTATGGCAAGAGTCTCAAAATCATTGGCCCCACTTAACTGTGACAGCAGTGAAATCCTTCAACAAGCACAGATTCCACTTCCCTCTCAAGAGGTATATGGAGGAAAGTTCCAGAGAAAAGGAGGGAAAGAGTGATCTGATTCTCTCCGTTGTTAAGTGTGCTCCCCTTGGATAGCATCCAAACGAGCCACACTCAATAGAGTGGAGGGGAAATAGTTCACTGCCCTAAATGTCTGCTACACAGACCACCTCACTAAGGGTCCTTGCCTGTGTTAAATGGCTCATGCAGTCTTTGAACCCTTGGAAGGCAGAGTCCATATCTTCTGGGCCAGTCATATTGCATTTAGCCTAGAGGGGTTATTTCTTCCCTAACATATTGTAAGATTATCAAGCCTGAAAAGAACCTTATCTGAAAATTCTGTCAACCCTCATTAGCACCAACCATGGCTTTATATCCAGGAGTTGCTTCATAAAGACCTAAACAGATGAATAAATAAAAATTTGAAGTTAATATAACTTTATCAAAATCGTCAGAATTTTTTTCTGTGCACTCAGTTTTACAGGTACACCTATTGATGGCAATTGCCTTTGACCAACAAGCTGAATGTTTACTCTCTCCCTGATGCCAACACACAGTGTCAGAGCACCTTAGAGAGACACATTCAACAATGATACATCACGCTGTTCTATAAATAGTCTAGTGAACAAACATGGAATACTCAGTCACTCTATTCTCCCACTTCCTCTGTTCCAGTAACTAGAATTATGCAACGTGAAAGGAAAAACCATGTTGGAAATATTTCCAAAGACCACAAGGGTAAGATAATTAGAGGACTGAGGAATGAAAGCGAGCTTCAGTCTGCTGGGACCCAGCATAGCCGATGTGAGTTGGAGGAATAAGGTTTTGGAAATGAGAGCCTCTTATTCTTTATGATGGGACACAACCTAACAATGACATTAATTAAAAGTTGAAAATTTCATCCTTTTTTCTATACCCGAGTTTAGGAGGAAAAGCCAGAGGAACAGGAGGAGCTGGTGGGTCCAGAGCTAGGAATGGTATTCCAATTCTTCTAACAGATTTTGGGCCACTCTCACTACTGGGAAGGTTACGTTTCTCTAGAACAGAGCTCCTGTGTGTCCTTCACCACCTTCTCCTGTCCCTGCAAGGAAGGAGAAGGGGGTTTGTAGCATGAGGATCTGGGAGAGTCAGAGCAGCAGATGGGGCAAGAGCTGGAGATGGCCAGATCCAGGACAAGGCCAGAGACAGATGGCCAAGGTAGGGAAAGCTCTGGAAGGAAGCTATCGATCTGAAGGTCCGAGCAAGGTCAAGAGTAGAACACGAAAGGCATTGAAAGGGTGAGTTACAGCACACAGCCCATGAAGGCCAACTGACAAAATAAGAGAATGGAATAAATACCCAGACAGAATACTAGGATCCAAGAGCTCTGTAGGAAGGAGGCAGGAGGCAAAGTAAGCAAAATAACAGACCGGCACGTGGATAACACAAAAGGAGCTTGCTAACCGACACACTTTGGTCTCGACCCAGAACTTAGATATGGTTCCTTTTGAGGCAAGCACTAAGCCAACAAGGTACATTTAAGGGCCTTGCAGATGTAACATGATTTTGGAACTCTTAATACTTATCTGTAATGAAACGCAGGCGGGTGGGCAGAAACAACACCTTTTGGAAAGCAAATCCTAACGCTTCTCTTTCTCTCTTTTCCTGTTCTGCCCTCCCTTAAGCATAACAAAAGATGGAGAGAGAGGAAGAGAAGAAGGGGAAAAATTCAAAAGAAAAACAATGGGGAGAATCATCTCAGTTCCATGTATCTCCTCATGCTAAGCTCTATTTTGTACGCACATTTCCCAGAGACTTTTTAAAACAACCGAGACTTCCATTAGTCATATTGCTGAAAACCAGACAAAAGGTTTCTTTGCTTTGTATAATTTTCTAAGAATCCAGGATTCATGACGATGATGATGACCACGGTGACACAGATAAACAGAGAGGGAAAATTCGCCTAACATTATAGCAATTCATGAATAATCAGTTTCCAACTCCTGCATTTTTCCTCTAATATTAGCTCATTTGAATAACACTGAGTTATTTACCATGTAATTTTCCTGCTGGTTCAAAATAAAATCAGCACAAAATGCTCTTAGCCTGTTTAAAGCACTAAGATCAATGAGGAGATGTGACCTCTTATTTTCCCATTACAAAACAAAAGGCAGGAGAAAGAATTTTCTGTCTTGTGAGATATTGATTTTCCACTTTGTAGATTTGTAAAATACTGGTTTTCACTGTGCAATGAATGTCAATGATTCAATGTAGATGAAGCAAATAAGATAAAACATAAAATCTGTTCACTTTCATTAAGCCATGGTTTCCATTGGTCTTGCCCTTGACATTATTTTTATAAAGGTTTAAGTATGCAAATCCCATAGCCAAAGACAGATCACTGGCTAATAAATATAAGCCAACAAATTTTAATATTACCCTAACTAAGGAAATAAAAGAGAGCATATATGCAAAGATCAGTGACATGCTACAACTTTTAAAATTATCTTTCCAGTACAGAAATCTGAAATTCTTTAATAGGAGTAAGAAGGTAATCGACAACACCAAATAGATTTTGTATACTCATATGGATGGAAGGAACCTGGAAGAGTCATCTACACCTTCTTTATTTCCAGATAAGATTATGTAAGTCTTATAGAGAGAAAAGCTATTTTTGCTAATTATTAAGATTTCTGGCAAAAGCAATATCCTAAGTCCTTCCCGCCCCCCCACCATGGTAATCAGCCTCTAAGAGGGTCAGTGATCTCCACCTCCTGGTATTCACATCCCTGAGTGGGCCCCTCCCACAGTGAATGGAGCCAACTGTGCAAACAGTAGGACATGGCAGAAATGGCAGTGGGACTTCCAAGGCTAGGTCATAAAAGTCTTCGCCGCTTCTGTCTTTAATCTCTCTTGAATCACTTGCTCTGGGGAAAGCCAGTTGACACAAGCCGTCCATCAAGAACCCTGTGTGGTGAGGAACTGAGGCCTCCTGCCAGCCCCCATGTGAGTGACCAACTTGGAAGCAAATGCCAGCCCCGCTCAAGCCTTCATTCAAGTGACTGCAGCTCTGGCCAACATTTTGACTGCAACCGCATGAGAGACCTTGAGCCAGAAATACCCAGCCAAGCTGCTCCCAAATTCCTGAGCTGCAGAAACTATGAGGAAGAATAACGTTTGTTGCTTTAAGCTGCTATGTGTTGAGGTCTGCCACTTAGACACGTTGCATAGACTCTCTCTTACTTCTCTCATATACAGAACGGGAATGATAAAATTTACCTTGCACGGCTGCCGTATTAAATGAGATGATGTATAAAAAGTGCCAAACAGTGCCTTACCCACGGCAAGTGTTAAATAACTATAATGTTATGTGAGCATCCTTATTTGTAAACTTTCTTTTACTGATCACCATGTAACTACAAAGTAGTGAGACCTATTTCTAGAAGTCATTAAAGGCATCACAGTACTCACTGAATAACCATTAAACAATGTTTCCTCAGAGTGCTAGATTTCACCTACAGCTATTCAACTGGCAAAATGTGTTTTGTCCTGAGAAGTGGCTGTTGGAAAGAGCACAAAAGCCACCGTGAAGGCACATCAGCCCCTAGCGCTGTGACTAGTCACGTGGGATGGCAGCAAGAACCTGATGGGTGGCAGCATCTGCCTTCACCTGCAGGAGGACCTTAACCAGATCATTCCAAGGCCTTGGTGCTGGTCCCAGTTGGACACTAGGAACTACCAGTAACATTACGTCCAGAGTATGTTCTAGCGGTTTTCCTGCTACTTTGGACACTTCTCAGTGTCTTTTTCTGGCTTCTCTTCCTTTATCAAGGCTCAGTCTTGGCTCTTCTCATGCTATCCTCTCCCCCAGACATGCCAGGTGAAATTTTAATGACTCCCATGTTTATTGCTTCACCTCACCTCTTATCTGAGCCACAGACCCAACCATCCACATGCCAACAAGATATCCATACACCCAACCGACAGCTCTACTTTGAACTCTCACAAGCATCTTGAACTTAACATATCCAACCTGAATTTTCGATCTTCTTTCCCAAACCTCCTCCTCCTGCAGTATTATCCATCTCAGAAAATGGCACTTCCCTCCCCCCGGTTGCTCCTGTTAGAAACCCGGAAATCATTCTTGACATCTTATCCCTCAGCCCCACATCCAGTCCAAATTAGTCCTGTCAACTCTACCCGCAAAATAAATTCGCGATGCATCTGCTTCTCGCCATCGCCAGCAGCGCCACTCGGCCTTTCACCCCTCACCCCAATTGCTGCTGCAGCCTCCCAGCTGGTCTCCCCACCCTCCTCCTGCTGCCCGTCTAATCCATTCTCCACACAGCAACCAGACGGACCAATTTTAGAAGCAGTTAGGAACATCACTCACTCCCCTTCTTGAAACTTCCATTGCTTCCCTTTGTAAAGACAAAATCCAAAAGTCTAGCCTGTCCCACCACTAGTCTGTCAGACTTAGAGAAGCTGCCCCTTCGCTGCCATCTGTTAACTATAACAGATTGTGGGTCTGTGACTTTGAACGTGAATGGTACCCCCTGGAGTACTGCTCTGCTGTGGACAAGGGGGTGTAGCAGTCACTATGGGCCTTTGCTTGAATCCCTATACCTTCAAAGCTCTCCTCTGCCTGGGAGGGCCTTCCCAGACCCCCATACAACCCTTTCCTTCTGCCCTCTACCCCATCCTCACCAAGTTTACCTTGCTTTGCAGATCTTCAAAGAAACCTTCCCTGACCACCGCCACCACCACCACCAATCCAAATCAGGCTTCCTGGCATCAGTTCTTGTCACGCAGATTACTTCTTGTCTGCGGCACTCATTACACTGGGAATTAGTTAACCATCTGTGCCAGTCGCCACTAAATCATAAGCTCTGAGAGGGTAGGGACAGCATCGGATATTTTTACCACTGCGGGCCAAATGCCTACACCAGTACCTGGTAATCGTGAATACTAAATACATAGTTGTTGACTGCAAAAATAGAAAAATGAATGAACATAGGGAAGTATATTTCACTAGCTCTATGCTTACTAGTCACGTAGGATCCTACTTGGATTCCAAGTTCGAGGGAGCTCATAAGTAAGACTTTGAGCTGTGTATCACAAGCTCAGCACTTCTTCCCTCTACTTCTCTGCTTTTTCACAATAAAAATTGTTTTAGTTTATTCTGAATTTTTTTTAAACTAACACATGTTCATTGTCATAAATTCAAATGGTTCAGAAAATATAGGAAGAAAGAAAAATCACCTGAAATCCCCACTGCCTTAAGCATGATAAGTATTCTATCATCATATTTTCATACCTCTTTATCAATATATACACATATATACATAATTTTATGTAAATGGCATTTCTTTCTGCACATTCTGTTCTTTGTGGACCCCATCTTCTTAAGTAAAAATGTGAACATACCTTTCTCCATTCTCATTATTTAATCATATATAAACATCTACATGATATTTACAGACTATATGGTACCATCGTCATTATTTATTTTGTAAAAATATAATTTCCTTTTATATATATATGCAATACATACTGGGGAAATCTCCCTAATCCATTTATTCTGCCTGTGTCCCACAAATGGGCATTCACTTTGTTTACGGGTTTTTGCCATTATAAACAATACTGCAATAAATACCATTGTGTATATATATTTGCCTGTTTTCTGGTGGTTTTATGTCTGTGCTATTGACTTCTCATTTCCACCAGCAATGTTTACAGAACCTTTTCCTCCGCAGCAGGTGCTGTCACTTTCCTGCCTGCAGCAGGTGCTACCACTTCCCCCGATTTCTGCCAATCAGTGGGTGAGACGTTATATCAGGACCCAGAAAGAGCAGGCCCTGTGCCCAGTGCCCTGTGCTTCACGGACAAGGCATCATTTGCAGGGCATATACTCTTCCAGATGGACTGCTATAACATTTTTGGAAAGTACCCAGCCAGTTCAGGACTGGATGCTGCTCTCATCCCACCCCTAAGCTCAGCAACAGGCCCAAGTGGGTCAGGCAGACCCTCCTACCTCAGATCTCTGTCTCCCAGATCATATTCACCGCCTTTATGGGGGAAGCACCCCCAAGAGAGTGTTTGCATGCATTGCTCTGGGGTGCCTACTTCATAGCACGCTGGATGAGGAAGAGGGCAGTATGGCAGGAGAGAGGAAAAGAGGGAACCCTGATGTCTCAGAGGAAGGCTACAATCCACAACAAACAAGTGCCCAGCATTGTACTACCACTCTGATCCGAGAAGCAAGCAATATGGGCAAGCCAGAGCAAGGCTGCAGATGACAGAATTGAGGCTGCGCGCTAGAAGCAGAGGTGGAAAGTCATTTCTACACAAACCATTCCCAACTCAGCAAAGGCCACTGAGGGTGTACGCTTCCGGAACATGTCTGAGTGGTTTCCGTCTGGAGTAAAGGCAGGACCCTAGGGTGCCCAAAAGCCATAAAACATCAGGAAAGGGGGACCACACAGGAATATGGACCTAACTCTGTTTTAGAAGGGAGGGTGGGAGAAATGTCAGGAAGCTGCTCAGCTCTGGGGAGTCTTCTGTCTCTATGTCCAACATTCAAGCCTGAGTGTAAGGTCCTCCCCTCCTACTGGGGGCTCCTGCAGGTTCTGCAGCCACAGGGCACAGCACGGTGACCACTGCAGAGCTGGGTGAAGCCAAAACACCCCCAGCAACTGCATGCACACATTAGCGATTCTTTCCTCCTTGTTCCTGTAACCTTTCCAAACGGCATTTGCTTGAAATTCATCTTTTTGATGGTTTTAAATTCATATAGCACACATCAGCATCTATGATTACAATCCATCCTGCTCATTGAAGCTGCTTCTTCAGCTCTTGCCTGAAGAAAACAGAAGCCAGTGGGGGCCTGAAAATAGTCCCAAAGATGCCATCAGGGTCAGCCTCCAAGAAAGAACCCTGACCACTGACACAGTGCATCCTCAGGGGATGGAAAAACGCAAATTAAAACAAAAAGGAGGAACCATTTTCCACCATTTCTTGACAAAAAGCCAAAAAGAAAAATTTGATAAGAGCCAGTGTTAAAGGGTATTGCGATAGAAGCCACCCTATCTGCTGCGGGTAGGCAAAGAGATTGCTACAGATACTTGGAAGGTAACCCGGCAGTATCTATCAAATGCACGTACCTTGAGCAGTACTACTTTTGTGAAACTATTCCACAAATAAAAGAATCAATACATAAGGTCGTATGTTCAAATGTGTTTGTTGAAGGGTTATTGATGGTGACCCCCAAATGAAAACAACCTGAACGTCCATCATTAGGATAAATGGTGGCAAGTCCCTATGGGGACGTACAGAAATATGTGGACGGCTACATCCCAGCCTGACAACGTTGATTATCTCAACGAAAGTGGAATTGGGAGATGGCATAATAAATGTGGGACTTAATTTGTTTATAAACTAAACAACTGTCCACTGTAGCCAGTCTGGTAGGACGCTGAAAATGTCACCTTTAGGAGTTATTTTTTTCTATTTCTAAAAGTCTGTTGTTAAAATACAAATATTCCTGGAGTTGGTTTTTGGCCAACTTTAATACCTAGGGCTGGGGAGATAATGTGTTGGTTCCCTTTCAGTGTGACAGCAGGAAGGCGGGAGGAAAGGCCTGGGCTTCACCGCTTGACTGACATGCATCTTGTTGACATTAACTCCTGTCCGGAAAAGAGGAAAAGACACTGAATGCAGGGGCTGAGGGGGCGCAGGCATTCCCTACCACCTGCCTTTGCCCCGGGCCAGTGCTGCCTGGCGCGCTGTGCGGGTCTCCTTCCTGCTTCTCCGGGGTTAGCACAGCACTGAGCTGGCCCTCTGCCGGCTGGAAGGGCAGACAATGGGACCACGAGGGGGTCAAAGATTTAGCATCTTCCGCTGAGAGAGTAACCTTACCAGCAGGGATCGAAGGCGCCAGACACGGTTTCTTGCAATTAACTCAGGGAGCAGGATAAGTAATCAGAAAAGTGTGATTTTCCTCTGCTCCAATAAAATAAAACTCCTGCCCTTGTTTTAAAGTATCAAGAGGATCAATAAGGAGTTTAAGGAGACATTGGCATGCCCCACGGGCAAAGCACTGCAAACAAAACACGGCTTCCACCATGATTGGAACCTAAGGGCAGAGGCTCTTTGGCTTGAATGATCACAGAGCACAGTAAAACTGCCTTCCTCTCCCCCTCATGGTGTGCGGACCTTTGACTTCTCTAGCACTATCTCCACCATCTGAAAACGTGGCTACATGGTTTTACAGCTCCAATATGAAGACTTTAGATAGCCCCCCCAAGGACAAGGCTCAGTCCCTGTCTCCTTTCTGAGCAGAGAAACAGAGGGAAGCCTGCCCCAAATAGGACAGCTCTGCTCTGAGTTGTAGAATGCAAGCTGTTTGACTCACTAGTTTTTTCCTCAAAGTTGTTATAGTACCTAAGACTACAAGTTTCACACAAGAACAGGCTTTAATAAATATTAATAAAAAAATAAAAAAATAAAAATAAATAAATAAATAAATATTAATTAGGGAGTACATTTTCTTTTCTGTCTTGAACAACTCAAATAACTTGTATATTCTCAATAAATACCATTGTTGTCATTATACAATTATATATATATACACACTCCTAACCAGTCAGATAAATAAATCTGTTAATAATTCAGGGAATTCAGATCACCACATGTATTCTGTATCATAAGACAAGTAGCATGAATAAAACCCTAAGGTGTTGCTGAGAACATATTATCATTATTTGCTCATTTCTCTGACTTTTAATTAAGAGTTACAAACTACTACCCTTCAATATTAAACAATCAACAAACTATTATATGTATAAGATAATAGCAAAAAAAAGTTTACTTATTCAATAAACACTTTACTTATTAGAATGCCAAACTCTGATCTAAGTACCAGGTTTACCAAAATAAATAAGACAGAACTTCAAGGAGCTGACAAATGAGGTGGACATACAGATGGATAAGGAGTTACCAAACATGCGACGGAGGAATATCTGGGGCCCTTCGGGAGTGGAGAGCAAGGGGGACCCAACTGTCTGGGGTGGGAAGGAGCACAACAGAAGAGGACGCATTGGAGCCGAGAGGACGGGGGCTCAGGTGGGGGGTGGGGCTGGACAGCACGGGAAGAGGGGGCACCCCAGGCACACAGGCAGGTCGCACAGCACGAATATGGCAACAGCAAGGAGTCTGGTGAGGCAGAGGACAGAATGACTTTGAGGAAACAAAGTTGGAGTCAGCAGATGAGGTGCCAATTAAAAAGTGACTCCCCTCCGTGTGCTAAATGTCAGTAGCTGTAGCCCTGCAAAATAGAAGCAGCAGAAATGTCCACAAATGACATGAGATTTAAATTTTAGTGCTCTGTTTTCTCAATTCTAAGATACTTCATTGACTTAAATAACGTCTTGATTGTAACACATAAGTCCCAAGTTAAGAAATGTTAGACAGTAAAATTGCTAGAAGAACATGAACTGCCAGAAGGCCTCACCCAGAATATAAACAGAGAGCTAATAAAAGTGGGCCTCTGCTTTGTCCCAGAGTCCACACCAGTGTAAGTAAAAGCCTCTACTACGTTCCACGTTTACAGGCTAGTTTTCAAGCATTTCAAGGTCAAAGCGTCTTTTACATTGATTATGCTAACTTAAGAGACATTAAAAATTGAAATCGTTTTCAGCTTAAGGCTGGGATGGAGAACCATTCTGGAGACCACTGAAGTAAGTGCTAACTCGGTTCTCCACAGGTAATCTTGGCCACAGCCACAGCTCCAGCTAAACCTACCTGCTACTGATGCACACATTTGTCTGTCCAGCCAAGACCCCTCCCCTGAGCTCCAGACTCAGGTATCCAACCACCCATTCCCACGTGGATGTCTCGCAGGCACCTCAAAGTCAACATGTTTAAAACTGAAGCTACTGTTGCTTTCCTACCTGCCCCCAAACATTCCTGCTCCAGGGTTCACTATGCCTCTCCTTCCACTCAATAACCCAAACCAGATATCTAGGATTTTCTCAAGCTGCCTTTTCTCCTAGGCCCCCACATCCAACCAAACTCTGCAGGCTTGATTATCTGCCCTGACTCTCTTCAGTCCATCAGCTCTCCTCTGCCCTACCACCACTGCCCTGGTTTTGACACTCGTCATTTCTTTCTTTTTTTTTTTTTTTTTTTTTTTGAGACAGAGTCTTGCTGTGCTGCCCAGGCTAGAGTGCCGTGGTGTCAGCCTAGCTCACAGCAACCTCAAACTCCTGGGCTCAAGCGATCCTACTGCCTTAGCCTCCCGAGTAGCTGGGACTACAGGCATGCACCACCATGCCCGGCTAATTTTTTCTATATATTTTCAGTTGTCCAATTAATTTCTTTCTATTTTTAGTAGAGACGGGGTCTCACTCTTGCTCAGGCTGGTCTCGAACTCCTGAGCTCAAACGATCCACCCGCCTCGGCCTCCCGGAGTGCTAAGATTACAGGCGTGAGCCACCACATCCGGCCAACACTTGTCATTTCTTGATTGCATCACTGCAGCGGCCCAGTAGCTCTCAACCACTACTGGTCTGCCTCCACTAGCTCCCAATAGATCTTCCACTGGCTACTCAGGATGCTTCCTGAAATACAAATTTAGTCAGAATGCCACCTGGCTTTATATCCTTCATTGACTTCCTTTATCACCCTCGGCATTTTATCCCAAATCCCTGTGCGTGGCACACAAGGTCTTTCTTTCATGAACTGCCTCTGAATTGGTCCTCTCCTTCTAACATCGCACACACATCACATTCCAGTCATTGAAGGGGGAAATTCTTTGGACTCTCTGGAATGCACTCCCCCCACCTCACTTCACCTGTTTAAGCTCCTTCTCATCCTTTAAGATTCAAGACTCACCCTTTTGGCTGGGTGCAGTGGCTCACGCCTGTAATCCTAGCACTCTGGGAGGCCAAGGTAGGAGGATCACTTGAGCTGAGGAGTTCAAGACCAGCCTGAGCAAGAGCAAGACCCTGTCTCTACTAAAAATAGAAAAATTAGCCTGGTGTGGTGGTGCACGCCTATAGGCCCAGCTACTTGGGAGGCTGAGGCAGGAGGATGGCTTGAGCCCAGGAGTTTGAGGTTGCTGTGAGCTAGGCTGATACCACGGCACTCTAGCCTAGGCAACAGAGTGAGACTCTGTCTCAAAAAAAAAAAAAAAACCTCACCCTTTCTGTGAAGTCTTCCTTGACTCTCCCAGGCAGATCTAAGGTTTCTCTCCCTGAGCTACAGCAGTCTCTCAGCTTCTCTGTATCAGGGCATCCACAGCCTTCCACACCATGCAGTTGTCTCTTTGCCATTTTGTCCACACCACTAGGCTGGGAGTTCTTGAGCGAGAACTGAGATTTTCACCTCCACACTCCCAGTCCCTTCCACAGTGCCTCGGGCATATAAAGAAGCCCTCTAAATGTTGGTCTGACTAAGCCTCAGTCTTCATGATTTTAGATTAGGCCACGGTTTCTTAGACATGATACCAAAAGCACAAGAAACAAAAGAACTAATAGATAAGTTGGATTTCTTCAAAAGTAAAATCTTTTCTTCCTCAAAGGATACCATCAACAAACTGAAAAGATAGGCCACAACGTATTTGCAAGGAGAAAGTATTTGTAGTCATATGTCTGATAAGGAACCTATATCTAGAATATACAAAGAACACTTACAACTTAATAATAAAAAGACGAATAACCCAATTTTTAAAATGGACAAAGGATCTGACTAGATATTTCTCCAAAGAAGATACACAAATGGCCAATAAGCACATTAAAAGATGTTCAACATCATTAGCCATCAGAGAAATGCAAATTAAAACCATAATTATAAACCATTTCATATCCACTAGGATGGCTATATTCAAAAAGAAAGATAATAACAAGTGTTGGTGAGCATGTAGAGAAATAGGAACTCTCATATACTGCTGGTAGGAATGTTAAATGGTGCAGCTGCTTTAGGAAGCATTCTGGCAGTTCCTCAAAAGGTTAAACATAGAGTTCCATATGATCCAGTATATCTGTTTCCTATTGCTGCTTTAACAAATTACTACAAACTTGGTGGCTTAAAACAACACAAAATTGTTATTTTACAGCTCTGGAAGTCAAAAGTCCAAAGTGAGTCTATAGTCAAGGTCTCACCAGGGGTATATTCTTTCTGGAGCACGAAAATCCATTTCCCTGCTGCTAAGGAAATCTTCTAGAAGCTGTCCACATTCCTTGGCTTGTGGCCCCTTCCATCTTCAAAACCAGCAATAGCCAATGAAGTATTTTCTGCATTGCTTCACTCTGCCTCTTTCTGCCTTTCTCTTCCATCTTTTAAGGAACCTTTGGATTACACTGGGCCCACCCAGATGATCCAGAATAATCTCCCTATTTTAAGATAAGCTGATGTGCAACCTGAATTCCATCTGCATACATAATTCCATGTCCAATTACCATGCACGTAACATATTCACAGGTTCCAAGGATTAGGGAATGGACATCTCTGGGGGACAGTGGGACACCAGGCATTATTCTACTACTTACCACACCCAGCAATTCCACTCCTAGGTATATATACCCAGGAGAAATGAAAACTTATGTCCACACAGAAACTTGTATAAGAATGTTCATAACAGCGTTATTCATAACAGCCAAAAAGTAGAAACTACCCAAATGTTCATCAGCTGATGAACAAAGAAAATGTGGTATAGCCATACAATGGAATATTATGTATCCATAAAAAGAAATGAAGTGCTGATATATACTGCAGCGTGGACAAACCTCAAACACATTATGCTAAGTGAAGAAGCCAGTAACAAAAGACCACATACTGTACAATTCCACTTGTATATGTCCAGAATAGGCAAATCCTTAGAGACAGAAAGTAGATTAGTGGTTGCCTAGGGCTGGGGGGTAAAGGGATTGTGGGGAAACGGGGATGCTAATGAGTACAGGGGTTTCTTTCTGGAGTAATGAAAATGTTCTCAATCGATTGTAGTGATGGCTGCACACCTCTGTGAATATGCTAAAAACCACTGAATTGTGCACTGTAAAGGGGTGATTTGTATGGCAAGTGACTTGTATCTCAGCAGGTGGGTCAGTATGTTTTCCAAGGTGTGGAGCACAAAAATGAGGGAAGTCCTAATACTCAATTATATTTCCCTTAAATGTTGCTTTTAGTGACTGTTTTGCAGGGAATGTCGTCTCCCAAATAAGTCAGGGTATAAAGACAGCTGGCACAGAAATGCGTCTGACATCTCAGACGCCAGCCCCAATTTCACACATCAGAGGAATCGACGTGACTCTCCTCCTGGGATATGCCTCCTGCTCCCCAGGCAGCCATGAAACAGGGCAGCAGTTAAACATGTGAAGTGCTTTGCTTTGAAATATATTCTACCTTTTTCTTTCACACACACACACACACACACACACACACACACACACACACAGATAGAAAGCCCATTTTCTACTAATTCTCCCCAGTTATTTTAGTGCAAAGTACATTCTCTCTCTGTCTCCTCCTTTCACAGTTCAGCAAACATCTTATTGATTTCACTAAGAGCAAACTTGTTGTAATTCCTAATAACAAATCACAGGCATAATTAGAACCCAAATTTAGCATAGCCAATACTCTTACTTAAAAAAGAACCTAGCTATGAACATTTTTCATAACATAAAATAATGATTTAAAGTTTTAAATCCACTAACAAAAAGTTGTTATAAAATTAGAGCAAAACAAAAATCTTACATTCCACAAAGACTTATTACAAGGAATAAGCCAATCGATTTTCAGAGACTTGGACAAGAGAAAATAGAACTAGATTGAATCAAAGATACTTTTTTTAAAAAAATAAAAAGAAGTATTTTGTCCTTAAGGATGAGCAGACCCTATAACAAGCTTCCAGGAAAGGTTATGAATTCTCCCTTCCTAAAGCGTAGTATCATTGTATCTTGAGATTGTACTTGAGATTAGATCTGACTGAATAATAAAACAATAGCTTAAGGACGACAAATATGTCTTTCAGTCTCATATAAAAATCCAAGAGACAGACAGTCCAGGGCTGGTTATGGGAGCTCTGCCCCACAAAATCCTCAATGTCTTTTTAGCTCATAGTTCCACCATGTCAAATACCAGGCCCCCTCCTCATAGTCTAAGGTGGCAGCTAGAGCTCCAGCAAACACATCTGTATTTCAGGCACCCGCATAGAAGAAGGATGAGGAAGCTGGGGAAAGGGCAGCCAGTGTCAACTGTCTTTAAGGAACAGTCCAGGAAGCTATCATGTGACACTTTGCATCAGTCACATGATCACACTGGTTGCCACGAAACCTGTCTTTATTCTGGGCAGCCATGTGCCCACCTAAAATTAAGGGTTTCTATTGTTCTGGAAAGAGTGAAAAAGGACACTGGAAAACATGCCTTGGTCTCCACCACCGTCATCAACACCCATCTCTTTACTTTAGCCAGACCCTTCAGAAGGCACTTTTTTAAAAATAGAACTTATAAAGAGACTGAGAGAGACGAAAAGAAGGATTGTTCATACTTCGTACACTCAGAAGTGCCTCCCTAGTCTTTACACTTTGGGGTAAATTTTACCTTCATTCTTCTGCTTTAGGTTTGGGAAAGGATGTAATGGTCCCAGCCCAACGAAATCCAGAATCTTATCAAGTAAGTACAGGACACACAATTAATAAACAAAACTATAGAAATAAATAAATAAGCAAACAAACAAACAAAGAAAGAATCCTTAGTGCCAACATGTCCCTACACTTAGGGCACACCTGAGGTAGTCCACGTGTGACGTCAAACGACGTCTTAATGAGTTTCTCTGCTAAATCCGGTGGATTCCAGCCTAACTCCATGGGTAGATCCAGCGCTCCCAGAGGATTTGCTTTCATCTGCAATTACCTGAGTGGGCCAAGACTGTCAAACAATCTCCAGGTATAGCACAGAAAGTGGACTTTTTATGACCTCGGCAGTGTCTGAATGAGTTTGATTTAGTTTAAATTAAGCTGTTTTAAATAATCTGTAAAATGCTTTCTTGATACTTATTATATCTTAAAATGAGTTAAGATATAATGAATACTTACGATACAAATACTTGATACCAAAAACAAACATAGATTTCGTTTTTAGAAACTATTTTAAACAAGGATATATAGTGATACCTAAACAGTCACTGTGCAATTATTCCATGAGAAGATTACCATTTAGCTATTTGCCAAAGTTAACTGATTCAAAGACGCATGAAATCATCCTAATTCCGCAGAGAAATGACGACGACGCAGGCGCCGTCCACGTTCTCACAGCCATCGCTACGTCTGAATTCGCGCCCTGATCTTCTCACTGAGATACGGAGCTCCTGACCCACCGTATCATAGAGCACCTTGACCACCCTATGTTAAAAGAGGACTCCAGTCCCACGGCCCCTACCCAAGTCCCTTTGTCAAGAAAGAAAAATTCAGAGACTGTGCGAGAAATTTTAGCCAGTGTCTCGAACACAGGGAGATGAAAAGAGGCAAATGTCTGGGAATTTCGGGGAAGAAGGAGGTAATCTCAGCCTAGAAGAAAGCACACAGGAGATCCAGTTTAAATCAAGAAGGCAGATACTCCCTTCTGATTTGGAGTACGGAGGGCAACAAGAAAAGCTTGGGAGGAAGGGGCCCAGGACGCACCAGGGCTGTCAGAGGGGCAAAATGAGCCTTGGGCTGAGCTGAGTTAAAAGTAGCTTTGTCCCTGAAGTGCCCACTATCAGGGGTCCGTGGGCTCCATCAGCCATTAAGTTTCACTCAATGTCCACAGGCCTCTCTAGGCATCTGATTAACTCACCAGAAGTGAGGAAGAGACAAGGAAGGAAATCCACAGGTTTCAGGGGGAGCACGGCCCTACCGACACTTTGATTTCAACTTCTATCCCCCAGAACTGTGAGATAATAAATTTCTGCTGTGTGTGTTAAGCCACCAAGTTTGTGGTATTTTGTTACAATAGCCCAGGAAACTAATGCAACTCCTGATCATTTTGACAAAATGATAGGCTTAGGAGGCTACATGCCTGGGCATGCTTTGCATATAAATTTTGGAAAAAAATATTATAATGGCTATGTTGTTTCTCACATAGAGTCAGTGGTTATAATCCTACAAACATGATATTGCATGTTTGCAATATCAATTTGATTTGCAATTTAATACAATAAAATGAAAGCTCTCCATGGGGATCTCAGCTGGAGCCTACACTGAACCCGGGACAGGACTGAGGCCCCTTAGAGCTCATCTCACTAATAATGAGTGCGATGTTCTGAATGTCTGTGTCCTCCTGTCCCAAATTCATATGTTGAAAACTAATCCCCAATGTGATGGTTTTTGGAAGTGGGGCCTTTGAGAGGTAATTAGGTCATGTGGCAGAGCCCACATGAATGGGATTAGTGCCCTTATAAAAGAAGTCCAAGAGAGGTCCCTTGCCCCCTCCGCCATGAACGGACACAATGAAAAGACATCTGGTCATCTGTTAACCAGGAGGTGGGCTCTCACCAGACACACTGACTCTGCCCATGCATTGACCTTGGACTTCCCAGCCTCCAGAACAGTGAGAAATAAATTTCTGTTGTTTATAAACCACAGTCAGTTTATGGGTATTTTGTTATAGCAGCCTGAACAGACTGATACAGTGAGGTAGGCCTACCAAAAGTCTGTTTGCACAAGGAGCTGAGGAAGAACTCACCCTGGAGGAAGGGAAAGCCAGGCATGCCAGGGCTTACCAGGAACAAGGCTCTGGATCCTGAATACAGAAAGTTGTCAGCCTGTGTGTTTCATCCCTAGATCAGCAACTGCTTAGAAGCACACCCAAGGGGAAGGGGTTGTCACCAACAGCACTGAAAGCAGCACTGCACTGACACTATCAAAGCATAACACACAAAAAGAGAGAGGGGCTTTCTTCTGCACTTTGTGTGTGAGTCCCGGGGAAGGAGGGAGGAGTTATGGTGGCAAGCGACATGGACCCACAGCCTGATGGCTGAAATGGAACAGGAAATAAGTGTGACTGTCATGTGGACATCCAGACTTTTGAGAGCCTGTGTGTAACACCCCCATGCAAATCCCAGACAAACTCGGGGTGAGGAGGGAAATCTGAAGAGGGCTGGTGTCCTGCAATTAGGGCACAAAAGCCAGCACAAAATGGCCTCAATTATATGTATTCCAAAGGTAACCGATAGTCAAGAAAAAACATACTTGCAAATCATTATTTTTACTATCCATCAGACCTACTAACCAGCTCCTCACACCCCCATTCACTACCATTCCACAAAAATTGCTATCAACTGAAACAGGCCCTTCAAAAGAGCCCCAGATCAGCCCCAGTTACAGTGATTCAAATAGCCACTCCCAGAATCACAATTTGCAAGGAAGCCCACATCTGGATTTGAACATACCAGTTGACTGACAGATCAATAGCACTCCCAGCTAGTACGAAAGATTATTATGTAAGAATAGCTCTGCCTAAGGTAGGAAAGAAAGCCAAATTCCCAGCTCAGATGTCATCTAGATCTATAATGCAATAAATCTCTCTCTAGAAAAATTCTAGACATTTAATGACAGTAGGTGCAGTTAACAGGGAAAAAGTGATGACTTCAACAAAATATAGCTTACAGATCTCCTGGGAATTTAGCCCAGTTTCAGAACACAGGGCAGCAAGTGCTATCTTCTTTTCTATGTGATTTCGACTCACTTCCCTCATTTAATTTTCCCTTCGATCCTAGGGGAGGCCTGCGAAGCTGAGAGAAAAAGCTGTTAAACTACCATGAAGACATTCTTCTGTCACTTTCCACTGAAATTCCCTTTCCACTGCTAACGGTAGAAAGAATAGCCTTTGCAAGTGTTGGTAGGATGGCTACTAGTGTTCTAAATTTCACCCACACAATTAGCAGAATGATAATATGCAACAAAACCCTTCAACGTCCCAAATATTTTTTTATGTCCCTTCCAACAAAAGGTAAAATCAGATGCATATTTCTCCTAATATTCTCTGGACATCACAAGAACAGTGGTCCCCAAATGTCAGAATTTCTGAATATTACATAGGGTGCTTATTAAAGTGTAGTTTTCTGGTCCCCAGTTCAAACCTGTTGATTCACAGTCTGTGGGCTTGGGCCTAGGAATCTGCATTGAACAAGCCCCCAAGTGATCTTGAAAAAGGTAGCTCAGACCACACATTGGGGAGCAGTGCTATAAAATGTATATTTAACCTCAACCCACATTATATAGCTGTCAGGTTAGCTATTAACCTACTCCCGTATCCAAACCACAGCAAGACAGTGCTGCATGGTTCTCACCATAGTCACAGGATTAGACAAGGGGACCAATGAAAAGAGATCAAGAAATCTTTTTTCAGACTGTTCCAGGTGACTTAATGGGAGCCCTCCACACCAAATACCCACTAGCCCCCAGCCCTACTAAAAAAAATAGATCAGAGAATTTGGGGTAAGAACCTATAGGCTACATAGATCCAGGCCCAGATGTGCCCATACTTTTCCTAGCTTTGCTGCCTTACAGAGGATATAGTCTAACACGGCCTTGATAGTACAAGGCTTTGAAGAATCGAACCTAGACAGCCCAGCACTGATCTCAAACCACTGTGACATCCTCTCAATCTCTTCCCTCCTGAGATCCAACCAGAAAAGGTGCTGAGGTGACTCTCAAACTCTCCCAGAGTGACCACCCATCCTGGTTTACCCAGGACTAAGGAAGATGGTAGGATATGGGACTTTCAGAACTGAAATAAGAAAATCCTGAGTAAACCAAGAAAAAATGGTCCCCTATTCTCTCCAATTCTAACCGTACCTCCAGGGCCAACAACTCAGAGCATGGGTCTGATCAGTGCCAAGAAGGCCACACCACAGGGACCTTGGATAGAGGCAGCAGGCTGGGCCGGGCAAAGCAATCGCAGAGGAGGAGGAATTCTGGCCAGGACACCACTCACTGAGAGGCCATTACCAGGCAAGTCCCAGGTCCACAAGTTCTGATTTAAAAGTAGAAAACGCAGCCCCTGAGGTCTGCTTTTAAACCAAGAACGCATAGAGGTCAATTCACAAGGGGTCCTAGCTCTCATGTAAGTCCCGGTATCCAGAATCTAAAGCAGGAACCCAATTGTTGCAAGTAACTAATTGAGTTTCCCATTCAAGTACGTTAAACTCACTTTATCTGCTTGATAAAATCTAGAAGATAGAAACTACCACGTTAACAAATAAAGAAGATCATTTCAGAGAGTGATATGCAGAGATAAAGAAGAGAAAGGAAGGTGCTACTAAATAATCTTGAGGGGCTCTCGAACCCCCTTTAATAGCTTTAAAAACATTGATGCCTGGGCCATACTCAGAGGCTTGGATTTAACCAGTTTGGGGTGAAACTGAAACTGGGTTTTGGAATTTTTTAACACTACCCCAGTGATCCCAACATATATCCAAGGTGGAAAACCCCTGCTTCAAGTGGAAAGGGAATGTCTCTCTCAGAAGAAGACATTTGAGCTGAGACCTTAGTAAACAGGAGGGAGCTGGGGAAAGAGCATTCTGGAAACTACAAGTCCCTTAAGCAGAAATGAGTTTGGTGTTCCAGGAACAGAAACAACATAAGCTGCAGAGGGCGAGGACTTTGTGCCTACAACACGAGGCCTAGGCCAGTGCCTAGAACATAATAGCAGATTAATATGTATTTGTTGAGAAAATTAATTTTTGAAAAGGCCAATGTACCTGAAGCAAAATGAGTAAAGAGAAGAAAGGCATGTGGCGAAAGATGGAAAAGTAGACATGGCAGGATAGTGTGCAGTGATGTCATCATAGCTCACTGTAGCCTCAAACTCCTGGCTCAAGCGATCCTCCTACCTCAGCCTCCCAAGTACCGGGACAACAGGTGCATACCACCTCTCCTGGCTAATTTTTCTATTTTTTGTAGAGATGGGGGTCTCACTTTTGCTCAGGCTGGTCTCAAACTCCTGAGCTCAGGCAATCCTCCTGCCTCAGCCTCCCAGAGTGCTAGGATTACAGGCATGAGCCACCACGCCCAACTTGAGCCACCATTTTTGACTGTGGTGGAAGCCACTGGAAGGCTGCAGCCAACAGGGTGACATAACTTAGTTTATTTTTTCCAAAGATCACTCTAAACTTCTTCCTTTATGAGGATGGAGCAGATACATGTTTCCCTAATTCATCCCACTAAGTACAATTTAAAACTCTGGGCATTACATATAAAACAAACATGGAGTGAGGCATAGTGGCACACACCCATAATCCCAGCTACTCAAGAGGCTGAGATGGAAGGATCCTTTGAGCCCAAGAGTTCAAGACCGGTCTAGGCAACATAGCAAGACCCCATGTCTAAAAAAATTTTTTTAACTAAAATTAAAAAAAAAAACATATGTCTGTCTGATGTGGTTCTAAATGTGTGTAGAGGAAAATTCACAACAATTATATTATAAATGGGAAAGAGGAGAGGGACATAAAGAGATAAAGTTTCTATACCAAGAACTGGTAAAACAATGGCACCAGCAGGCTGTGATAAGTCATGTGTATATAATACCTAGAGCAACCACCTAGAAAGCTATATAAAGATGTACATTCAAAAACACTGCAGATAAGTAAACACAGAATTCAAAATAATAATAATACCAATAATAATAATGTTCAAGTAACCCACAGGAAAGCAGGAAAAAGAGAGAAAAAGAAACTGAGACAACAAACAGAAAATAAAATAGCAGATTTAAGCCCTAACACATCAATAATTACATTAAATGCAAATGGCCCAAATATACCAATTAAAAGATAGAAATTGGCAGAGAGGATCAAAAAATATGATCAAACTATATACTGTCTCCAAGAAACTCACTTCAAATATAATGATTCACAGAGGTTAAAAGTAAAAGGATGGGAAAAGATGTATCAGGTAAACATAATCAAAGCAGGTGTGACTATATTAATATCAGATAAAGCAGTCTTCAGAACAAAAATTTACCAGGGACAAACAGAGACATTATATAGTAATACAAGGGTCAATCCAATAAGAAGATATTGAAATTCTAAATGTATATGCATCAAAAAACAAAATATGTGAAGCAAAATCTCAGAACTGAAGCAGAACTAAATCCACAGTTATGGGTAGAGCTGCCAACATCTCTCTTTCAGCAATTGATAGAACTAGATACAAAATCTACAAGGAAACAGAAGAATTCAACAACATCATCAACCAACAGTATCTAATTGACATTTATAGACCACACCACCCACCATCAGCAGAATATGCATTCTTTTCAAGTGTCCAAAGGACATAATATTAAAATTAAATGTATCTATGGTCATAAAACAATCCTAATAAATTGTTAAAAACTGAAATCATACAAAGTGTTCTCCAGCTACAATGGAATCAAACTAGAAATCAGTAAAAGAAAGATAACAGGAAAATCTCCAAACATTTGAAAGCTAAACAATATATTTCTAAATAATCTATGAGCCACAGGGGAGTCTCAGGTAAATCAAAGAATATGTTGAGGTCAGGCGTGGTGGCTCACGCCTGTAATCCTAGCTCTCTGGGAGGCCGAGGCGGGGGGATTGTTTGGGCTCAGGAGTTCGAAACCAGCCTGAGCAAGAGCGAGACCCCATCTCTCTACTAAAAATAGAATGAAATTAATTGGACAACTAAAAATATATAGAAAAAATTAGCCGGGCATGGTGGCACATGCCTGTAGTCCCAGCTACTCGGGAGGCTGAGGCAGGAGGATGGTTTGAGCCCAGGAGTTTGAGGTTGCTGTGAGTTAGGCTGACGCCACGGCACTCTAGCCCGGGTGACAGAGCCAGACTCTGTCTCAAAAAAAAAAAAACATGGAAGAGAGGATTTGGATGTTCCCAACACAAAGAAATGATAAATGTTTGAGGTCATAGGTATGCTAATTACCCTGATTTTATCATTACACATTATATACAGATATCAAAATACCACTCCCTGCTC
>CAUYSK010037826.1:0-10551 GCA_963575035.1 Avahi laniger
CTAGGCGTCATCCTAGCTTACAGCAACCTCGACCTCCTGGGCTCAAGCAATCCTCTTGCCTCAGCCTCCCGAGTAGCTGGGACTACAAGCATGTGCCACCATGCCCGGCTAATTTTTTCTATATATTTTTAGTTGTCCAGATAATTTCTTTCTATTATTAGTAGAGACGAAGTCTCGCTCTTGCTCAGGCTGGTTTCGAACTCCTGAGCTCAAACAATTCACTTGCCTTGGCCTCCCAAAGTGCTAGGATTACAGGCGTGAGCCACCGCGCGGGCCCTGGGATTCTTGAGGGAGCAGACTTGGTGGTGGGCAGGGTGGGGGGGGGTGGAGGTGGATGCAGATGAGCCCCAAGGACTGAGTCCTGCGTGGACCTGAGTTTGTGTGGCTGACAGGCTCTGCTGAGGGATTGCAGTCTGCTTGTGTTGCTGGCCTTGCCTCTTGTGACAGAGCTACTCAGTGGCCTGCAGCATCTTGTTCCTAAGCCACCCTTAGTGTAGACTGGAGGCTTAGAGGAACTTGGAGTACTCTGCAGACATGACTGGGTTCCCCCTGAGCTCTCACTCAATGCCATGGCACATGGCAGGTGTTCACAGGTTAGCAAACTCATCCCATAGCCTCTAGGCTCACCCTCAAGGGCTCAATGATCTCTTTGCTGATGGAGAGACCTGGCCAGATCTGTTCGGGTCTAGGGGCTCCTGAGAGAGCCCCTAGCTGAAACCGTCTATCTGAGAAGCTCCCCATCCCCCACAGGGGCAGTGGGATCTCTTTGGAGGCTGATTCCTCAAGAAGGGCTCCCAGTACTGTGGCAGCAGATGCTTGATCTGTTTTATATCCTCGATCTCTATAAAACCCAGGGGAAAGTTTTTAAGGACACAATACACCCACTGTCTCCCCTGGTGACTCTTGATGGGCACCAGGCACTTCCTGAGTGGCCTTCAGGTGTGTGAAGCTGATGGGCTCTTCTGAGAGAATTTGGTTAATGATGTTGCAGTGTGTGGCTAGCAAGCCCCAGCCTGCCTGTGTCCAGCCATTGCATAATTGCGCTCCGTGGAGGGCACTTCCTGTTCTGGCTCAGGTTGTTGGAGTTGGAGCCTGCTTGGGGCTTTGGGCCACAGTGGGCAGCTGGTGCCATTTCTCTCAGGCTGTCTGACTCTCTTCACAGGCAAGGGGTTGCTTGGCTCTGGCCTGTTGCTGTGGGGAGCAGTCCTGACTTCCCAATTCAGCAAGGAGTCAACGGCTCTGGAGCCCCAGGAGTGCCAATCCCCATGAGTGGTTAGCTCCATATGCTCAGAGCCCATGTCAAAACTGTTGAGACATCTGAACAGCAGCCCCCATCCCAGAACCCATAATGTGTGTTGTAGTTTATGGCATGCACAGGTCCGTTATCCAGTTACAAGCCTGGGCTAGCCTGCTTTGCCCCAGAAGGGCACCTCCTACTTGGGTACCCAGGCTTTCTCTGGACCCTTTGGTCAGTCTGGGGCCGATCGGTTAGTGGGCCCAAGTTTGCTGAGGACCTCTACATACAAAACAGTGTGAGCAGAGAGGATTGTGGGTACTCAGGTCTCTCTTTAGGCCACATGCTGCCCACAAGCCATGACCAGTTCCTGGTGTTTGGGAACAGGGGCTGTGGCCTCATCCCATCCTCCTTGGGCTTCTGGTGACCTATAGAGGTTTGACATTGGTGTATCTCTGACCCTGAATTGGAAGTTCCCTCTTTGGGGTGAAAGTTGGGGGATAAGGGCCAGGAGCTCACAGCTGCCACCCAAATGGCAGCGTGTGTCATCACTGATATCTGCCATGGAGCCAAGAAGAAGGCCTGCAGCTTTGGACTTGACGAAAAGTGGATCATTTCTGGACAGTTGCTGCTCAGGTCATTGTCAGGGGAGGCTCACCCTGTCATGAGGCAGCCCTTGTGGGGAGCTATCATGCAGGGGTGGTTCTGAAGGTGAGGCTTTCCTGGGCTGCTGCCTCCCCACCACCTCTACAGAGGCAGGGAGGCGTGAGAGCAGAGGCTGGTGTGGCCAGTGGATGAGGCAGGGAGCAAGAGGGGAAAGGTGGAGTGGGTCCCGGTGTCTGGGGCATTCCCAAAAACTGGTGTGCCAGGCCAAGCCCTCTCCTAAAGTAAATGGTTCCAGGTATTTCTTGGTATTTCTGGCATTTACGTGGAGCGGGACTTCTGTTGCCTTTCCTCTGGGAGAACTTCTCTCCCTTGGGTGGGCTTGGCCAGGCGGGAGGCCCTGTTATAGTATACACATGCTGACCCTGCTGCTTTGGTGCTATGCTAGGGAAGCCCTGGCCTCCCCTCCTGCCACTGGCTGCCCTCTGCTGGCTTTGTCCCCTGTGGGGGTGGGGGTGGCCTTCAACCCGGTGCAGACAAGGGGGTCTGTGTATTCTGCCTCAAGGAGCTGGCTGCAGAGACCTCGGTAGCCCCTCCCCAGGCTGCCTCATGGAGCTCCTGGCACGCGGAGGATGTTGTTCAGATATAAATATTATCTTACGTAAAGCCTTGGCTGTCTCCCCTAAGCGTGCATGGGAACATGTATCCATACTCCCCAGCACATCAGCACATCAGCTAGGCTGGCATCTGAGGGGCTCTGTGCACCTCCACGGGCCCTGCCAAGGGCCGTTTTATGGTAGATATGTTTACCAGCCCAGCAGGGATTCCTGCAGCCTCTCAGTGCTGGGGTGAAGGGTTGGTTTTGAATTTGCCTTTATGTTTGTAGCAATTCTGACTTGGCAGGGTCATGATTACTTTAGTCCCACTATAGTAATCTCCTCATCAGGCCTTTGTTAATGGGAAGGAAAGCACCAGAGTTTTCCTCAGCAGCAATGCTACGTGAGAGTCTATGATGCGGCTGGTCCATACATTGGCTGTGGAGTTGCTCTGTCCCCATGTGGACTGCCTGTGCTTGATCCCAGCTCCACTTAGAACATGCCCTTGGCTTTGAGAGAGGGCTGTGTAGCCTGCTGGGACTTCTGGACATCCAGCCTAAGCACCTACTCACCAGCCACTTTCTGGGTCCCACTTGGTGCTAGGCACTGAGCCAGAAGCCAGGGACTCAACATAGCCCCCACTTGGTGGAGGTCATGGTCTCATGGGATACCCAAACGTGAATCAGACAGCTGCACATATATGTGAAGAGTGAACCGAAGGGAGGCTTGTCATGTTTTGGAAGGAAAAATGGTGGGGGTGGCCCCAATGGGGAGATCAGAGGAAGCTCCCTAGAGGAGGTAACTCCAAGTGGTAAGCTGTAAGGTCAGGGGAAGGGAAAGGCAAGAGTCTCCCAGGCCTGTTGGGAACAAGAGTAGGAAGGCTCCATGGCTGGGGGAGTTGCAGAGCTGGAGTGGCTGGATCTTGGGGAGTGAGGGACACCAGAACAGATGGTGGGCCTTGGGCTGGAACAGTGGGGAAAAGAGAGCCATGGACAGGGCCGAGCTGTTGAGTGGGTAAAATGGCAGGACTTGGAGTTGCATGGGACTTGTGGGGGCAGAGGAGAGGGACATCGATGCTGGCACTGGGGCCTGAGGACTCTCTGCAAAGGCCTCAGGGGCTTAACCTGGTAGCATCCCCGTAGTACCCCAACATATGGGTGCTGTAGTACAGATGGATAAACTGAGGCTCAGGGCAGTCAAGATGCTTGCTCAGATGGGCCAGCAGGAGGCTGGGATCTGAAGCCAGGCCTGACTGCCTGAGAATGTCTTAGCCTTCTGCTTGCCTGCCTCCCATAGGGCAGTGGCATTGTATTAGCACTTCAAGGGTTTTGTTTTCCATTTGTCTTCCCTGAAGAAACAGTATATGAGACAGATTAAGTGCTGTGTGTGAGCGCTCTATTGTGCTCCAGCTCAACTGCTCAGTGTCGTGGGAGAGGGTGAAGGAATCACTTGGTGCTTCTGGCTTGCCATGTTTCCGCCTGCTTTGAGTCTCCCACTGCTCACCCTTGCCTCTGGATGGGTCTTCTCTTGTCCTTTGATTATGCTGCTTTCCTGGGAAGTCTTTTTCGGAATCCCCATAGCTCTTTTGACCGATGGCCACCCTGGCCTACCCCCGTCAGGCCCATGCCAAGCCTCGATTGGCCCCGATTGCCTGGCCCGGGCTTCAGCTGTGCTCCGTATGCTTCCTAGCCAGCACCTAACTGATGTCCTTCCCCCAGTGCACAGCGCAGCAGTGAATGCCCTCTCCTTCCACCCGTCGGGAAACTACCTGATCACAGCCTCCAGCGACTCGACCCTGAAGATCTTGGACCTGATGGAGGGCCGGCTGCTCTACACACTCCACGGGCATCAGGTGAGAGGCATTGGCCTGGTACTGAGTGGCATGGAGTAGGACAGAGGTGCCACCTCTAGGCCTGTGCTGGGCTGGGTTCTCCTGAGATGTCCTTCCCTTGGAGTCCACTGTGGTCTCCTCATGGCCTGGGAAGTAGAGTGAGATGCAGAAACAGGCTTGCTACCCACATGACCTGCAGGGAGATGGATGAAGGTCTTTCCTGTGAACTGGGAAGATCACTGGGCTGGGAACTGGTATAGCTGAGAAGAGAGTATGGGAGTTAAACTGGGGGTGGGTTGTGTGCTTGGGGGCCGCATCTGGGCATGGTTGGCAAACTTTCCCCCAGGGGCTAAATGGAATCTCTCCCCTAATGGCCTCAGGTGTCCCTTGGTCCAAAGGTTGAGTAGAGTCCTAGAACCCATGCCCTGAGTTGACATCAGGGTCTCCTGGGGGTCCTGGGACTGGCAGCCATTCATACTTCTAGAGATGGAGATAACCACAGGTTTCTAGCAGAGGCAGGCAAGAGGAGGGAAATCTGTACATTTGTTTGTGAATTCTTGGAATCAAATCAAGGAAGCAGAGGCCTTCTCTCTTAGCAGGCTTTAAAGCATCTGATGCCTTGGTCTCCCTGGGTGGGCACTGGCCAGTAGTGGGCCCCTGTGGGCCAGCTGTGGGGCTGCCTGTGACTCTCCCCAGCAGCTTGCCCGGATTTGGGCCTTTCACACATAGACTCCCACTAGAAAGTTGGCCGAGCTGTCTCCTGCTGAGCAGAGCAGTCATCAGAACATCAGAATGTCTTCCGTTGGAGCATAGTCACCAAGCCCAAATGGGATGGGGGTGGGAAGTCCAGAGATTTAAAGTTGCTCCCTTCCTCTGCCTGCCAGCCTGAGGCAGGCAGGATGGAGAGTGGGAATGGGCCTTTGAGGGCTGAAGGAGGCCCTGGGAGTGCTCATATGTCTTGGGCTGGCAGCCAGGTGTGGGGTGTCTAGTCCAGGACTTGCTTTTTTCTTTCTTTCTTTTTTTTTCGCCCAGGCTGGAGTGCAATGGCACAATCATAGCTCACTGCAGCCTTGAACTCCTGGGCTTAAGTGATCCTCCCACCTTAGCCTCCCAAGTAGCTAGGGCTACAGGCATGTGCCATCACACCCAGCTAATTTTTTTTTTTTATTTTCTTAGAGATGGGGTCTCGTTATGTTGCCCAGGCTGGTCTTGAACTCCTGGCCTCAAGCAATCCTCCCACCTTGGCCTCCCAAAGTGTTGGGATTACAGGCATAAGCCACTGTGCCCAGCCTCTGCCTAGGGCCTTCTGAGCTGTTGTTTGGCATCTCACTGCCATCTGAGTTAGGACAGATGGGGGCCGTTTGGCCATGGCTGGGATGTGGGGACATAAGCTTTTCTTCTACTTCCTTGGGGCCAGGAGACTGCTTGCTGCCCCAGCCTTGTGATCCCTTGTCTTCCCTGTAGAGACATGTCTGTTGTGCAGGACCAGCAGGCCTGGTGTGATGTGCATCCGGGCTGGGCTAGTGTGACTACTAGCCCTGCTATAAGCCTGTTAGGGAGCCACCTTTGCAAGCCCTTGGGCAAGTCGGTTATTCAGATTCACGTGTAGCCAGTTGCGGATCTTATAACCAGGAGGGTATTTGAAAATCATGTGATCTGCTCCCCCTGGAAAGAAAAAAAGGCAATACACAGAAACAATTTGCAAACAGATGCATATCACTTGATCACCTCTTTGTGTGAGTGTTCTTTTTTTTTTTTTTTGAGACAGAGTCTCACTCTCTTGCCTGGGGTGAGTGCCGTGGCGTAAGCCTAGCTCGCAGCAACCTCAAACTCCTGGGCTCAAGCGATCCTCCTGCCTCAGCCTCCCACGTAGCTGGGACTGCAGGCAGGTGCCACCATGCCCGGCTAATTTTTTTTCTATTTTTAGTTGTTTGGCCAATTTCTTTCTATTTTTAGTAGAGACAGGGTCTTGCTCTTGGCTCAGGCTGGTCTCGAACTCCTGAGCTCAGAACGATCTGCCCGCCTCGGCCTCCCAGAGTGCTAGGATTACAGGCGTGAGCCACTGCGCCCGGCCTGTGTGAGTGTTCTTTAAACAGCTGACTCACCTCTTAGCCCAAGAACACTCTTCAACGTGGTCTCTAAAATGTCGTTCCCAGTGTTCTGGTGCAGCATCCAGCACATAAAGGAAGGCCTGTAGACATTGTTCTCTCTGAGAAGTGAAACGAGGACTGTGGGGCATCTTATACAGTTGCTTTTCTGCTGTTAGACCTAGAAATATGGGAGCTAGGCAGAGGGACAGCTGACAGTTTAGGGGTATGGAGAACGGGAAATGGCTCCATGGAATTGTTGAGTCACTTCTTTAGGGCACCAAGCTCACAGTGCCCAAAGGCAGGGAGAAGAAAGAGAAACTGGCCTCGTTCATTTTGCCATCTGCTTATTCATTCATTATCTACTCCCCAGCTCACTGGGCTGGGCACCAGGGAGAGGAAGTGGATGTCGTGGTTCTTGGCCTGGGGATCAGGGGACTCTGTGGGAAGGTTGACAGAGCTGAAGGCAGCACGAGGTAAGTTAGGAGACCAGGAAAGGCAGGCTCAGTCTTCTGAAATACTTGGAGGGTTGGGTTAAGGTGAGTAGGCCTGCCTCTGTCTCCCAGGTGAAGGTGGGAGTCACAATATGAGGCTCAAATTATTTTCTGCTCTCAAGCCCCCAAACTCCTTATCAAATATAGAAACTTAGGACTGGTGTACCACAGGTCTTAGGGGCTCTTCTTCCTCGGATACCCATGACCCCGCCCCACCTCCCCGGCCCACTGTGGGGTACTGCAGGTGCCAGTGGGTGGGGACCTCTGTGCCTGGCTTGCTGCCAAGTGCTTGATCAAGCACAGCTGCCACCAGCCACTTCCCGAATTGTGAGGCTCTCCCATCTTGTTCAGCTGAAACAGCCTGAGCTTTGGGAGGCTGCAGCTAAGAGAGGAATGGGTTTGGGCATCAGGTCAGACAATTTCAGCTTTGCTTCTAACTATGTGACATTAGGCGAAACCTTGACTTTGCTGAGCCTCTTTTCTCTTCTGTGAGATTGACATCCTATTGTCTGCCTCATAGTCAGAGAGGACGAGTCTAAATTTCCCAGCACCAGATGCCATAGGTCCTTGTGGATGTTAGTCCCTTTCCACTTAAACTCTTGGAAAATGACATGATGCTGTTTTTGGTGAGAGCTCTTTAAAAGGTCATTACAAGTTTCTGTTTTGGACACAGTCCTGGCACTGAGCGGGTGGGCAATCAGTGTTTGCTAGGAGAACAGGTTCATGGGAGTGTCTGATAAGTTAGCCACTCCCTTTTTGGTCACAAGGTGTGGCCATCAGCCTCTCCCCAACCCCAGGATGGCAACTCGCCTGCTTCTCCTCCTCCCATGCACCCACAGAGTCTCTTGGGTTTATCTGGCTTTTTATTTTGCTTAGGGTTGTTGTCATCTCCCCTAGAACATCATCTTGCTTTGGCATCTCTTGTCATGCAGCTCCTGAAATCTGTCCCCTGGTAGGTGGGCAAAGGTGACTCCCTGACCCAGACTTGCTTATCCCCACCAGCCGCCTTAGTGGCTTTGCCCTGATGCCTGAGCGTATAATCGACATGCAGTGCCCTTTATTAGGCCTATCCATCGAATCATCTTTTCCAGGGCCTGACTTCTGGAGGACAGGTATCAGGAAACCCACATGGTGGCACCAGGCTGGCTGGTGGTGCCAGTGCCCTGTCTGAGGCTCTGGAAGGTCTTGTTTAGGGGACGTGCCATGACTGTGACAAGCAGGAGGAAAGGGAGTCCTTCTCGTTGGATGCAGTACAGATTTTGAGTTGTCAGAGCTGCAGAGGAGCCTCATCATCCTGTCTCACCCCCACATTTTATAGAAGGGAATGCTGGCCAGGAGAGGGAAGGGCTTCCCCACAGACTACCGCTGTCATTCAAAGCCTCATGCCCCAAGCGAGGCCCTCGCAGCCCTGTGTGGCAAGCGTGGGGACAATGTGCTAGAAATACAGATTTATCTTTCCATATTTTCTGAAATATAATCTTGAGCCATGCTCATTTGGTTTAAGTTCCCTAGAGCTATTTGGGAGAGGATGGTGGGCGGGTTGTGGGTGGGGAGTTAAATCTGGTGTTTGTGGCCGTGCAGTTGGTGTGCGTGTCACTGTAGAGTGACTGAGCTGCACGCAGTTCCATGCTCCCCTGCTGGCCCCCAGTATGGGTGAGCTGCCCCTGCCTTGGGCCCCCAGGAACTGCTGTCTGTGCTTGGGGCTGTGTGTGGGGTCTCAAGTGGCGGGAACTCACAGTCTCAGAGTGGAGGACTAAACAATGTTTACGGGGTGCTTGTGCCACACCAGGCCCTAAGCCAGGGCTGGGCAAGCAGCAACAAAGGGGATGTCACCCCTGAGGAGGGGAGGCAGCAGAGTGGCCTGGGCACTGGGGTCTGCCCCTCAGGCTGCTCCAGATGGAAGGCAGATCTCGGAATGTGCCTCTCCTCCCTTGTTTCTTCAAGAGCTCTGCAGACCTTGTGTCATCATTTAATTTTGGAGGATTATTTTGATACTTGAGAGGGCCATGCCTGGCCTGGATGGTTGGGCACCTCCTGTGAGAGGTGAGAGGACATGAGGAGAAAAAACAGTTCATTTAGTCCACTCTGAGTAACCAAGAGGTCAGCCTGGCCCTCTGTCCCCTGTCATCTACCCAGAGTTGAGGGCCAGGAACAGGTGTCCTCAGCCAGGGTTGGGAGAGAACCTCAGTATCCCTAAGCAGCAACTGCTACACAGGAGCCACTCCCTGTCCACTGGGTTGTGATGGCCCTGTGGGCCACCACTCAGACACAAGCACCCAGCCCACTGCAGATGCTGGTGAATGAGTACGGGAGCCTCCTGGTGGGGGTCTGGAAGAAGCAGGCCAGTGGGCTGGGTTGCGGTTTCTCTGCCTGAACACAGGGCTCAGAGACTGGAGTGCCCAAGCTAGAGGCCTTTTGGGCCTCCTTGATCTCTGTTCTCTGTTTGATAGCCACTCTGCTTTGACCTCTGATCGAGGGGACATGTGGTGTGACAATCCTGTTTGTTCACTGGTAGAGTATACATGTGAGAGCCAACAAAAAGTATTTTGCACCTCTTTCGAGGTGGTGGTGGGTGAGGGTACCTGGCTGGACTTTTGCCAGCATAGCTGTTGTGGGCAGAGTGGTCAGAGTCCAGTCAGCAGGGACCTCGGCAAGTCAGCTGGGAGAGTGAGGGGAACAGAGAGGTCTGGGCAAGCTGTGGGAGCAGCGGATTGAGAGTGAATGCAACTGTGAAATCTGATCTAATTGCCATGGGCTCCTTTTTTTTTTTTTTTACTTTCACTTTCTCCATTGACCCTTTGTCATTTGAAGAAGAAAGTGTGGGGCCCTTGGCTCTGGAAATTGGCAAGGGAGAGGTGATGTCTGGTGAAATGACTAGGTGTGGGTCCAGCCAAGTTCAAGGGCCAAGTGTGGCTAGGTCAAGAGGGAGAGCAGGGTGGGAGGTCAGGCTTCCTCTGGTGATCCTGATTGATCAAGCAGGATCATCTCATGGAAGGCTGGCTGGGAGGGAGGCCCTGGTTGAGCCTGTGAAGCATCCCTACCATAGTCCTGGCTTGGAGTCAGGTCGGGACCAGGGTTTCAGGCAAGTTACTTCAGGTATTTTCAATCTTTCTTTCAAACAAATTCATTTAAGGCTAAAAATTTGCCCCTGATGACTACATTCAAGAGATCTCAGAAGTTTCCAGTGTGCAACATTTTCACTGTCATTCACTTCCAAACGTTTAGTTGCCACTGCAATTTCCCCTTTAGCCCATCAGTTATTTCCAAGTTCTAAAGTCTCCCAACCCTGGGCACCTGGTGGTCGGGGACAGGCTGGAATCCACGCTAGGCAAGGCCTAGCCAAGAACTGCTGCTCAGAGTCATACTTGACGGTCACTGTGGATGCGCCCAAGGGCAGGCCTTACCTGTGGGAAGAAACGGCTTGGCAACATCCCTGTCCCACACTGATGTCCTGATGAATGAAGAGTGATTAATTAAATAGAAGAAATAAGCCATTATGACGATAGAACAATCTCAAAGAGATATATCATATCTAATCACTAGCAGTGATAAGAAAAGACTCCCCCAGGTGCCCAGGATTGGGAGAGTTTAGAACTTGGAAATAACTGATGGGCTAAAGGGGAAATTGCAGTGGCAACTAAACGTTTGGAAGTGAATGACAGTGAAAATGTTGCACACTGGAAACTTCTGAGATCTCTTGAATGTA
>CAUYSK010037831.1:0-15664 GCA_963575035.1 Avahi laniger
GGACGGGTATATGTGTACACAAAGAGTGCAATGTGCACCACGCAATGGGATGGACATATTTGAAACCTGGACTGAGGGGGGGAGGGGGGCAAGGGCAACACACGTAACCTAAACATCTGTACCCCCATATTATGCTGAAATAAAAAAAAACAATTTTAATTGCCAAATAATAATTGTATATATTTATGGGGTAAAATATGATATTTTAATATATGTATATAAACTGTGGGCTGATTAAATCAAGTGAATTAACATATCCATCACATCACATCCTTATCATTTTTGGGGGATGAGAACATTTAAAATCTGCTCTTTCAGCGGTTTTGAAATATCCGGTACATTAAGATTATAATGCAGGACATCGTTCTTATTGGATTAGGGTCCACACAACTCCAGGATGACCTTGTCTTCACTAATTACATCTGCAATGATCCTATTTCCAAATAGCCTACATTTTTAGGTTCTGGGGATTAGGACTTCAACATATAAATGTTCGATGGGGGACAGAATCTGGCTCACGACCCTTAGCTTACCATTTATTTGTTTCATTTTTTCCATCACTGACCCCTTCAGCCTACACTTTCTGAGCACCTCTGTGTACTGGAATCTCAAGGACAGCTGTAACCAGGCAACCAAGACCTCTTACATCACGGATTTCTATTCTAGTTGGGGATTCAGACACTAACTATGTAAACAAATGAATCTATTTTCAAATTTCAGGTTGCGAACAGTGGATGAAGAGAAATAGTGCAGGGTGACGGAAATAAAAAGACAGCCTCCACCTTTAGTCTGGAGGACCAGAGATGGCTTCAGGGAGGAGGTGACCATCGAGCTGAGAACGGAGCTAAGGGGCATCTGAAAGTCCTAATGCGACAGGAGCAGAGTGGAGGGTGAGGAAGGGCAGGAGTAGGGGGCGTCTTACCAGCCACGGTGAGCAGTGTGAGTTGGATTCTCAGCATAAGAAACCCTGGAGAGCTTTGATGAGGGCGTGACGTGGTCTGAATTACGTTTTTGTCAAGACCTCTCTAATTGCAGCACAGGGACTAACTTGTAAGGGGCAAGGCTAAAACCCTGCAGCCTGGCCCATGGTTGCACACAGGTGGTGGGAGAAATAATAGTAATATAACACACAACAATAACAATAGCAAACACATGGTGCTTACTCTGTGCCACATACTGCAGGTTTTTGGATAACGTTGTTTTGTTCAGTGTTGTTTCATTATAATGTTGATGAGGAAAAGATGGATTCTCGGCGGGGGCCACTGTCTGCGTGGAGTTTGCGTGTTCTCCCATGTCTTTGTGAGTATTCTCCAGGTACTCTGGCTTCCTCCTACATTCCAAAGACGTGTGTTAGATTAATTGGTGTGTCTACGTGGTCCCACTATGAGCGTGTGTGGGGGCGTGTGGGTGTGCCCCGTGATGAGATGACGCCTTGTCCAGGATGCTCCAGCCACCTGAAACTCTGACCTAGAATAACCGGGTAAATAATTATCTTACTTGTTTTTATTAATCTCTCTTAAATGTAGGTATAGCTCACATTTATTTCAATGTTTAATATTAGAAGTGTTTTGGTCTTTGTATAGAAGTTCAGTGATGTTTTTGTGACCAGAAATATGCTGTAGAAACTTAATTCTTATTTGCATCGATTAGACTAGGGTAAAATTGGTTCCATTATACATCATTTTACTTGAAGTCGTAATTTCCAAGAAAATGTAGATGACATTAAGTGAGGACTTACTCATGTGTGTGTGTGTGTGTGTGTGTGTATTTTTGTCCTCATAAGAATTTATGAGGTAGGTCCTAAAATATCCCCATTTTACAGATGAGCAAACTGAGGCGCAGCAACATTTTTATCCAAAGCCACAGAGCCAGTACATGTGGAAACAGGATTTGGACCCAGCCCTGTGACTCCATAACTTTAATTACTGTGTTTTAGTATTTTGGGCGAGTTTTAGGCTCTGAGTCTGGGCGAATGGAGATGCCATTTGTTTGAGCTGGGGAAAAATTGTAGGAGGAGCAGATTTTGTAGGAGGACACATAAAGCCGTGGTTGTGTTTTACTAGGTTAACTGTGAGATGTCTGAGTAGGAGGGGGGTGCACAGGTTTGGGGTTGGGGGAGTCCTCACTGGAGTTACAGATTTTGAGGGGTCATCATTATATCACTGGAAATTAACATCATAAAACTGGGTGATTCTTTTCACTCAGGAAACTGCTGCAACCAGAGTGCACACGTGTTCCGCGCTGCTCCTTGGGGTGCGTATTAAGTCCACGTCTGCAGAGAGGTGCGGTAACTCAATGGAGAATACGGCACGAACTCAACAGTGGTGACTGCGACAGCCTCAAGTGACCTCCCTCTGAGGTGCCCCGTGAGATCCCGCTCACCTGCTAGCAGAAGTCGGAAATTCCAGGAGCCCCAGATCAATTTAGCTCGACACAACAAACCATTCCTCTAAGGCTAAGATCAGCCTCATTGAGTCGAAACTCTCAGAGATTCCCCAAGGACGAGAGCTCTGCCAACTCAGGGCCCGAGAGAAAGCCCGCCGGTCCCCTCGGGGCAGGGGAGCAGGTGGAGCCAGGACGGGGTGCGCTAATCGGCCTGTGCAGCCTCTGGGGGGTCGGGGTCTCTGAGTCGGTTAGAATCAGGCAAGCCCAGCCCGGCCTGGGAATCACGAAGAAACCTTCCGACTTGTTGAGCTCATTAGAAAAGAAGCTGACGGTCTTGCAGCTACTTGCCTGCCGGGGCAGCGGCTCTGTCGTCACACTGAGAAAAACACATCCCGGACTTGTCAGAGAGGAAAGCACTTTTCAGTGCGGTCTAATGCAGCCGCTGCTTGGCCTGGGTATTTTGGCTCTGCGAGAACTTGTCTCCTCTTCTGTAAAGTGGGCGCGTGGCTGAGGCCGGGTCTGTGGTTCCCCGTCTGCATCTTCAGCGTGTGGAACGGTGCCCGGCCCGCGGCGCACACCCAGCAAAGACCTGCCGACTGACTGCGTGGCCGGAACGATCTTATTTGTCTCCTTGCAGCAGTGGTTCCCAGCCAGGGTGGCTTCGGTCCCCAGGGAGCACTTGGCAGTGTCTGTGAAGGTCTTTGGTTAACACAGCTGGACGGGGAGGATGTCACTGGGGTCCGGCGGCTGGAAGCCACCAGGGGCGCTGCTTAGCACCCTGCCACGCACAGAAAGAACGATTCGGCCCCAAAATGTCAACGGTGCCAAGGTTGAGAAACCCTGATTTACTGGTTTATCATCTACCTCCCTTCCAAGGAGCGTAAGATCCACCAGAACAGGAATTGGTTTTTTGGTCTGACTTTCTCAGTGCTGTACCTCCAGCAACGAGAACCTTATTCGACGTAGCAGGTGCTCCACAGACAGACCACGAATGCAGCGCAGTTCCAGATGCGGAGTCAGCCCGTGCTCTCTCAGTGAATGCCCGGGCGACGGAAATGCGGCGGACACGCACCGTGGGATGCCACTCAGCCTCAGCGAAAGAAGAAAACTGTATTTTTCCCCACACGTGGGTGAAGCTGGAGGACATTACGCTCAGTGAGATAAGCCAGGCACGGAAAGAAAAGTACTTCATCGTCTCACTTGTACGTGGAATCTGAAACGCTTGAACTTGCAGAAGCAGAGAGCAGCGTGGGGTTGCCGGGGCGGGCGGGAGATGGAGAGATGCCCGTCAAAGGGCAGGAAGCCGCGTTCCACGGGAGGAACAAATGGTAGGCATTCAGGGTGAGGGACACGTCAATTAACTTGAGTCACTCATCCCGCACTGTATACGTCTTTCATAACATAAATCATGATTATCCCATAATTATAATTTGTCAAAAAGTAAGTGAAATAGACAAGAAATGAACGGTGAGATGCTCTGTCCATCTGCCCCACAGTTTCCTTCTCCTTTCTCCCTCCTTCCTGTTTGCAGACGTGTAGTGACGGTTGACTCGAAGCAGGCCCAGCCCGTGCCCTGGAGACACGCCGACGCCTGACCACGGCCACGGCCCTCAGGAAGTGCTTGTTCTGTGCCCTACAGGTATGTGACAAGATGCTCACCATTGCTAGTCGCCAGGGAGATGCAGATCACAGCCACACGAGCCGCCACCTCTCACCTGTTAGAATGACTGTTTCAAAAATACAAAAGATATAGAAAAAAAGAGAAATGCATGAATACATGAAATTTAAAGAAAAATAAAGAAAAGAAAAAACCAACAGAAATACAAAAGATAACAAGTGCCGGAGAGGATGTGCAGAAAAGGGAAGGCTTACACACCACTGGTGGGAATGTAAATTAATACGGCTGTTATGGAAAACAGTGTGGCGGTTTCCGAAACGTTGCAGGTAGAATTGCGCGTGCTCCAGCAATCTCGCTACTGGGCGTGTGAGCAAAAGAACTGAAATCGATATGTCGAAGGCACATCTGGACTTCTATGGTCATTGCAGCACTACTTACAGTGGCAAAGATGCGGAATCAACCTAAGTGTCCGTCAAGGGACACAGGGGTGAAGAAGGCGTGGTATATCCACAACGGAATACTACTCAGCCTTAAGAAAACGGGAAGGTCCCGCCCTTTACCACGACAGGGATGAGCCTGCAGGGTGTTATGCTGAGCGCAATAAGCCGGGCACAGGAAGGCAAGTCTCACATGTTCTCGCTCACGTGCGGGAGCCGAATAGCAAGAACAATCGATCTCATGGAGACAGAGGGTAGAACGACGGTTACCAGAGGCGGGGAGGGGAAAGGGGGGGTGGGGATGGTCGATGGTGCAAAAATACAGCTAGATGGAATGACAATATTTGATAGCACTGCAAAGTGGCTGTAGTCAACAACAAGTTGGGGTGTGCTTTAAAATAACTAAAAGAATGAAACCAGAACATTTCTAACACAAAGAAATGATAAATGTCTGAGGCGATGGATACCCCAATTACCCTGATTTGATTAATCTACATTGTATACCTGTATCGAAACATCGCATGTACCCTACAAAGATATACAATTTATGCACCCATAATAATTAAAAAATCAAAGAGAAAAAAAGCCCTCTTCTGGTTTAGCAGACATAAATTTACTGGGGAAAAAAAAACATAAGGGCACTTCTTGAGATGATGGTAATAGTCTATTTCTTAAAAAGCATTTGGGTTTCATAGGTGTATGTATTTGTAGTAATTTACCAAAAATTATCTTGAAGACCTGTGCATTTCATCGTAGGTAAAATTTACCTCCAAAAGGAAACAATAGGCCTGCAAACAAATACCGAACTCTAGTTAATGATGCTCATGCTGAAATAGTGGGAGGAGCATGCTGGTGACCGCAACTTTGAAATGCATCTGAAAAGATGATTGATGGGCGGGTAGAGGGGTGGATAGATGGATAAATAAGTGGCAAGTATAGTAAAGTGTTAATTGTAGAAGCTGTGTAGCAGGTATATGGGTGTATTAACTTTAAAACACGTTCGAGGTTTCCATATGTTTGAAAATTTTTTTTAATTCAGGATATTATGGGGGCACAAACATTTTGGTTACGTGAAATGCATTTGCCTTGTCCTGGCCAGGGCTACAAATGTATCCTTCCCCCATACAGTGCACCCCATCTCCATTAGCTGTGGGTTTATGCCCCCTACCCCCCCCAACCTGACCGGCACCCAGCATTACTATTATGTGAGCACCTTAGTGTTGATTAGTTGGTACCAATTTGATGGTGAGTACATGTGGTGCATGCTTTTCCATCCTTGTGATACCTCACTTCGAAGGATGGGCTCAATCTCTATCCAGGATAATATAAGAGGTGCTGGGTCACCATTGTTTTTTATAGGCAGTAGTACTCCATGGTATACATAGACCACATTTTATTAATTCATTCACGTGTTGATGGACACTTGGGTTGTTTCCACATCTTTGCAATTGTGAATTGTGCTGTTGTGAATATTCGAGTGCAGATGTCTTGAAACTGGACCCCCACCTCTCACCTCTTACAAAAATCAACTCACGATGGATAACAGACTTAAGCCTAAGGTGTGAAACCTTAAGAATTCTGGAAGAAAATGTGGGGAAGACTCTTTTAGACATCGGCCTAGGTAAAGAATTTATGAATAAGACCCCCAAAGCAATCACAGCAGCAACAAAAATAAACAAATTTGACCTGATCAAATTAAAAGCTTCTGCACAGCCAAGGAAACTGTCATTAAAGCGAATAGACAACCTACAGAATGGGAGAAAATATTTGCTTTCCACACATCTGATAAGGGCTGATAACAAGAATCCATATAGAACTTAAGAAAATCAATAAGAAAAAAATCAAACAACTCCATCAATAAATGGGCAAAGGACATGAACAGAAATTTTTCAAAAGAATACAGACTAATGGCCAGCAAACATAAAAAACAGTGCTCAAAACACCACTAATTATTAGGGAAATGCAAATCAAAACTATAATGAGATATCACCTAACTCCGGTGAGAATGGCTTTTATCAAAAAATCTCAAAACATCAAAATCTGGTGAGGATGTGGAGAGACAGGAACACTCTTACACTGCTGGTGGGACTGCAAATTAGTGCAACCTCTGTGGAAAAGAATTTGGAGATAACTCAGAGAGCTAAAAATAGAAATACCATTTGATCCAGCAATCCCACTGCTAGGCATCTACCCAAAGGAAAATTTTTATAATAAAATGTTAGAAAGATATTTATGGAATCTGGATGGAACTAGAAGTCATTTTGTTAAGTGAAATTAGCCAGACATAGAAAAGACAAATATCACGTGTTCTCACTTAGAAGCTGATCTCACGGAGGCAGAGAGCAGAAGGGTGAACGGCAGAAGCTGGGAAGACAGGTAGGCCGACGGGTACAAACATGCAGACAGATAGAAGGGACAGGTTCCAGCATTCGATGGCACAGCGGGGTGACTACAGATAACAACAATTTATTGTATATTTCAAAATAGCTGGAGGAGAAGATTTGGAAAGTTCTCAACACGAAGAAATGATGAATGTTCAAGGTGATGATATCATGAATGTACTGGCTTGATGAAGACATACTATACGTATGCGTCAAACTATCACACGGACCCCAGAAATATGTACAATTATTATGTAGCAGTAAGAGATTATCCATCAAAACATTTTTAAAAAGATATTCAAAGGATCCACACTTTTTCTGGGTGATGCAGATAATTAATCAAATGATCCTACAAACAAACGTGAAAATGTATTTGCGACGATGTTCCAAAGCAGAGACACAGGCTGCAACGAGCCCCAGACCCAGGAGAGAGTAAACGCAGTGGTGACGGAGATACGCACGGAGACACAGGGATAGAGAGATCGCGGGGGGCAGAGGGGGAGAGAATTTGGGAAGCGGGATCCCTACTTCTTCCAGGTACACAGCTTTGCAATCTTTCTTTGATTCCGTGACCTGCCTCATTCTCTCCAGCTACACAATCCAGAAAATTCCATTTTTGCTTAAGCTTATTGAGTTGGGCTTCAGTCACATTTGCTGCCAAAAGAAGTCTGTCAGTTCTACCGAAAATATATCCCAAATCTCTGCTCCCCCCCCCCCTCCAGCACCATCCGGGCTGCCGCCCTCCCTTGTCTACACTCCTGCAATCGCCCCCTCCCTGGCCGCCCTACGCCACGCTTGCCTCTGTGCGTCCTGCCCACACACAGCCGGAGTGAGCGGCGCTGGGCCTCTCGGGTGTGGGATGTGCAGCCATTGTGTGTGGCAGGAATTCCAGGCAGATCTTGGGGAGGGAACGGTTTTGTCTGTCGTGGCCTTTCTTAGGGCGATGTCTCTAGACCATGCAATTCTTCCTGCCGTCCTCATATGAGGAAGAGTTCCAGAGTGGGCCAGAGGCTGCCCAAATTCAGCATGTGGCCTTCGGTGTGCAGAGAACATTTTTTCTACCATCTTCTTCCTCCCTGAGCCATTACCATTCGTATCTGTTAAAATGCTTTGGCCACAAATAACTGCAAACGACAAAGAAAATCAGCTTAAGTAATGCCTGTGCTTATCTTACTCAACAGGAAATACAGATATGGGGGGTTCCAGAGGTGGCTCAATAGCACATCAATGTCCTTAAGGCCTCGGATCATCTTTTTCCAGTCTTCCATCCTTGGGAAGGTTGTTCCTGGTTTTTGTTGAAGTCACAAAATAGCTGCTGTGGCACCAAGCCTCACGTTAATGATCAAAAGCAGGACAGAAGCAGGAAAGAGCCAAAAAAGCTTTCTGATCACAGAGCAGAAAGCAAACCCTTTCCCAGAACTCCCAGAAAACTTCCCCTTATATCTCCTTGACCAGAATTGGGTCAGATGATGGTTTCTGGAAGAATTGGCTAAAGGGAAAGGAGATTGTTGTGATATGTTTGTAGGACGCAGCGATCAGACAGAAGGGAACCACGATGACAAGCACTGTGGCCGCCAACACACTGGCCTCAAAGCCCCGGGTGTGCGCGCACACCAGCGTCAGCAGCGGGGCGATGTCGCAGAAGAAGTGGCGGATGCCACGCGGCCCGCAGAAGGGGAAGCGGAACAGCCAGACGGTGAAGACGCCGGCGGCGTAGCGCGGGGGCCTGCAGATGGCCACGTGGCGGTCCCGGGCCATGACGGTCAGGAGCAGGCGCTGGGACGCGGCGCGGGACAGCGGCAGCAGGAAGGCCGCGTCCGGGAGGGCGGAGCAGGCCTGGGGAGGGAAGCGGGAGGGAGAAGCCGGTGAGGTGCGGAATAGCGCCTGCCTGGCCTCTGCCCCGACTGCGCCCTGCCCGGTGCCCGGGGGTGGGGGGGACCTTGTGGACCCTTGTGGACCCAGGCCGTGCCACACACAGGACCCCGCTTGGAATCCCCAGGGAACGCGGGGTGAAATCAAATGACTGCCCTGCTGGCCTGGCCCCTGCGCTTCTCTGATCTCTGCTCCGCTGAGCTCCAGGCACAGTGGCTTGTCCACCCCAGGGCCTTTGCACTGGTCGCTCTCCCCCCTTGAGATCCTCCTGCCGCAATGTTTACATCACTGCTTCCTTCTCTCCCCCAAATGTCGGCTCCGACAGCCCTCTTCCGCAGAGTCCTTTCCCGGTGGCCCTGTTTAAAGCAGCCTTCCCCAGACACACACATCAGTCACTAGGAGAAAATCTGGATTTTGTCAAAGCACGTCTGAAGCCGCTGTTTGCTTGTTCACTTGCTGAGGTCTGCCGGCCCCGGTCAGTGCTACTTCCATGAGGGTTGGAATCTGTGCTTCTGGCACATAGTAGGTGTGCAAGAAAAACTGGTGCATTAAATGCTTGAGTCTCTTTTCCAAAGTGATCGGAGACAAAAACTAAATAGCTTGTCCCCACACGAATAGAGAAAATGGTAGGATAGCCATCAGGGGCGACAGAGCCAGAGGCAGAGGTGGCACTTTTCAGTGCCTGCTGGGGCCGGGGTCTTTGTCTCCCTCCCGCACCTGCGACAGACACCCTGAGCCCCTCAGGCCCCATCCCTGTCAGGCCTGCATCGCTCTGTTTCAGCAGGAACCTGCTACCCCAGTTTGCAGGGAACCCACCACCCTTGATAACTGAACAAATCCCTCATCTCCCATCCTGGGTGTCTGACCCCCTGACCTGCCCCAGCAAGGATCCCCACAATTCCCACCCCCTCCGCCACCCCCCGTGGCTGTGAATCCTCGCTGGCCCACGTTGCCCTGGGGTTGAGCCCAGTCCTGTATCGAGGTCTTTTTTCCCCTAGTGCGATCGTTCCTCAATAAAATCTGTCTTTACCACCTTAACTATTGCCCAGCTCTGTTTTTTCTTTGAGACCCACAGCAAACACCTACAGGGCACCCACTGGTAAGCTCTGAGGTGTGGGGGCAAAGTTGAACACGATGCCGTCCCTGCCTCCCACGAACCCGCAGTCCGCTGCGGTGCTCCCAAACTCAGTCAGCTGCAGCAGAGTGAGAAGTATATTTTATATCACAACCCGGGACACGCCATCGGATATTTCTATTCTATTTGGCTCTAATCTACTTTATTTCATGTATAAACTGTTGGTTTTGACCCCCTAAATCAGTGGTTCTCAACTTGGGGTGACTTTGTGCACTCCCCTCCCCGGGGACATTTGGTGGTGTATGGTGACATTTTTGATCTTTACTACGGGGGATCTTATTAGTGGATCTTAAAACCAATTTCCACATGATCCTATAATGCCACTTCTGAGTATATACCCAGAGGAACTTAGATCAGTGTGTCAAAGAGATGTCTGGGCTCCCGTGTACATTGCAACATTGTTTACAAGAGCCAAGATCTGGGATCAACCTAAATAATCATCAGTGGATGAATACATTTTAAAATGTGATATACATACACGATGGAATACTATTCGGCCTTACAAAGAACAGGAAATTGTTTCATTGTGACAACATAGATGAATCTAGAAGACATTATGTTAAATGAGATAAGCCAGGCACTGAGTGACAAATACCACATGATCTCACTTATACGTGGAATCTACAAGAGTTAAACTCACAGACGTAGAGAACAGAACGGTGGTTAACAGGGCTGGGGGCCAGGATGGCGGGCGTGCAGGGTCAGAGGAGTGGATCAATGGATACAAACTTTCGGTTAGACGGGAGGAATAAGTTCTGGTGTTCTGTTGTACAGCTCAGTGACTATAGTTAATAATAACGTATTGAATACTTCAAAACATCTGAAAGACAGATTTTTTTTTGAGACAGGGTCTTGCTCTGTCTCCCAGACTAGAGTGCCATGGTGTCATGGTAGCTCATTGCAACCCTAAACTCCTAGGCTCAAGCGATCCTCCTGCCTCGGCCTCTCAAAGTGTTAGGCTTACAGGCGTGAACTGCCACACCTGGCTGAGAATTTTAAATGTTCTCACTACAAAGAAATGATAAATATTTGAGTGATAAGTATGCTAATTAGCTTGATTTGATCATTTCACAATGCATACATATATTAAAACATCACATTGTATCCCATAAACATGTACAATTATTACTTGTCAATTTAAAATAAAACTTTTAAAAAATGAATTTGGGGCTTCTCACCCTTGGTTGTACTGGTTTTGCAGGAAGGCCTGCATCCACTGACATCTAGCGGGTAGAGGACAGAGATGCTGTCAAACCTCCTACAGTGCAAAGATGCCCCCAACACAGGGCGACCCTACCCAAAAGGTCAGCAGAACGGAAGCCAAAAAGCCCGAAGTTGATTTTAGGACCCACTAATAGGTCATGGTCTGCAGTTTGAAAAGAAAAGCTCTGCCTGGAGGGACAGTTTAGCCAGTAAATGGGAAGGCAGGACAAAGGGGTGTGGGGTACAGGAAGGGGTCTCAGCTGAGACAGGCTTGAGTGATAGAAAACTCAGGTTCATTCCCGACACCGCCACACAAAAATCAGGTAAACTGAGGCAAGTTCCATACCTGTAATCCTGTTTTCTTACCTATAAAGTGGTGATAATAGGATATCCCTCCCTGGGAAGATTACGTAAAATAATACTACTAAAGCACTTAGCACCTTGTCTAAAAACACAAAGACAGTCCCAGTGATCTTTTTAAAAAAAAAAAATGAGATCATGTCATACTTCTCTTTAGAATGGCGGCTGTGACGAGGGATTTGTTTCTTACTCTCTTTATCCTAAGTGCAGAAGGAAGGTATTTGAGCACAGTAGTCGTCAGGGCCAAGCCAGGTGGAATATTACACAGCAGTTAAAAGGGAATGCAGTCTGGCTGCAGTGAAATAAAAGATATTCTGAAAGCATTGTGCCCCAGAAAAAGCCAGTTGAGGAATAAGGACCGTATGATATAACTTGCATAAAACAGCCACCCGGAGTGCTACTGTTTATTTTTTTTCATGTCTGTATATATGAACACAAATGCACAGAAACTGGAGGGAACCATATAGACCCATGATGGAGGTTACTCCAAGCGTGAGCATTGCAACTGCAGGTAATGGTGAAGGGGAACTCTAGACTCATCCCTTGTAAGTGGAATCAAGAGAACGTACTAGTTACCGCAAAATTAAAAACTATCGAGGCTGATTCCATCCGCTGTTTATGCAACTACCCTGCAGGCCTGAGCTAGAGCCGTGTGCAGCAACCACACCGCATCATCCTCAAATCCACGTCCTCCTGCCTGCCCTGCGGGGCCTGCCCGGGTGCAAGGATGTGTCTTTGGAATGGGTTTCAGTCATAATTAGCTTCACCGGCTGGAATCACTAAATGCTTTCTCCTTAAATTCTGTCACCCAAAGAGGAGACACAAATACTTTCTGTGCCACAAAACCGTGTTTCCCAAAATGCAGGTTGTGGTCTGCTAGTGAATCACGAAATAAGTCCAGCCGGATGTGACCAGCACTCTTTGATCAAGTAGAAAAGATTTTTTGAAAATAAGATTATGGCTCTATAACAAGGGTGGGAATTGTTTCGTGAAACGTTTATTTCCGTTGTGTGCACGCTTATCCAGGAAATAAGCTACGTTTCTTTCTAGTTCTTATTGTCAAAAGAAATTGAGAAACACTGCTATAAAAGCCGCGTTTCAGTTAGTAAGAAACAAACACTGGAACCTTCTTTTGGTGGAGCTACATTTCGGGCTGAGAAACGTTGTTTTAGAACATTGCAAAACAAGTAACGGAGCAGTGGCGGGTGAAGGGAAAACCCGGCTGCGTGTGAATCGTGTCCCCTTGCACGGACTCGGCGGTTTATGAGAGTCCCATCTGGGCCATTATCTTTCGGATCTCAGGGAAGCTCGTGCAACCCCTGGGGAAAGAAGAATACTAACCACTGCTCCCTCTTCCTACTGCGTCTGGACTCCTGTTTTGTTGTTATTATGGTAATTTCTGGCAGTTTTATTTTCGCCTTCACACATTGGTAGAAGTCCTCTTCCTCCTGTAGCAGTCGCCTCTGGACCGTCCACGGCTTCCCACCCAACCTCCCGGCCTCCACCCTGGGCCTCTAACCCGCCGTATCCCTGCTCGGTTAGGCCCCACGTCTCCTCCCACCGCATTCCCGTGCCTTTTCTTTGCCCTGCTGGGAATGACACAGCTAAACCTTCAGGCGGCAGGTCATGCCCAGGGAGGGAAAGAAAGAGACCCAGTTTTATACACAGCAGGTATCAACTGTCAGCAGCCGTCTCCACCTCACCCTCTTCCTCATTGCCACCACCATGTTCATCACCGTCACCGTCACGGCATCGCCGTCACCACTAGCAAAGAACGACAGTCGTGCGACGCACCTGTTACGAATCACACCAGCACCGCACAGCCGGGCGGAGCCCCGGGCCCTCCCCGCGCCCCAGCCTGGGGTCCTTTCCACCTGCCTTCTGCTTCTTGGTCTGTCGGGAGCTGAGAACAAAGCTCTAACGACCCTCTTGATCCGGGAGTTCCCAGGGCTGACTGGGATCCCAGAAACCAGGGATTTCGATCTTTGGCTCTGACCACAAGGCGAGAGCCCTGGGGACCCGACCCTCAGAGACTTTTGCTCATTACCGACTGGGCGCCTCTGTGCCCGTGTGGACGCAGAGGGAGCCGGGGTGGGGCTCGTTCCCTGGAAGCTGGAGACCCACCATGCTTCCCTCTTCCTGGGCTTCCACATCCTGCGTCCCACCTGGCCTCCTGTCCCCAGGACATCCCGGAAGGGCCGGACTCCATCGCTCCTGTCGTCCACACGGAGACCCACACTTGTCTCCGCGGCATTGAGACCCCTGACATTCCCCCTGCCCACCCCCATCCCCGTCCCACCGTGTCCTTGTCACCCTTCCCCTCACCCTGTGACTCCCAGTTATGTCAGGGAAGTGGAGGTGGGGCTGAGGCGTGTGGGCACAAGGTCGTGGACCCAGGCATGCGGACAAGAAGCCCACACTGCTCAGCTCCGTTTCCGCTGGTGGCCGAATGGGAAGCTCAGGGAGGCTGTGGGAAGATCCAGGCAGACCTTCCCACTGGGGGGGAAACAAACCAGCCCCGTGGTTCCGTGGGTTCACCGGTGCTGGTGCGGTACCCAAGTTGAGAGCACAGCATCCGGAGCGACCCACGCGGTTTCAGACCCTGGCCCCACCGTGTTCCTGTTGTGTGATCCTGAGACAGCTGCTCCGTCTCTCTGTGCCTTGGTTTCCTCTCCTATGAAATGGGACCCAAATGGAACAGAACCAACAGGTCGCTGAACAGATTCCGTTAGTTACTTCTTCCGAAGTGCTTAGGACGGTGTCTGGCACAAAGTGGACGTGCCACAAATATTAGCTACTATTATTACTCGTGTAGCAGACTTTTGGAGATACAATTCACATACCGTACAAATGACCGCACTTAAAGTGTAAAATTCAGTGGTTTTAGTACGTCCATGAGTTTGTGCATCACTCACCACTAATTCCAGAACATTTTCATCACTCCCGAAAGAGACCTGGGCCCGCTAAGCAGTCGCTTCTCATCCCTCCCTCCCCCAGCACGGGCAGCCGCTGCTCTGCCTCCTGTGGCCTGGCTCTGCCCATCCCGGACGTTCCGTGTAAGTGGGGCCACGCGCTGCATGGCGCTCTGCGTCTGGCTTCGTTCTGAGGTTCTCAGGGTGCAGCCATGTTGTGGCCCCATCCGCGCTTCACTCCTTTTTCATCCTAATATTCGCTTCGACACGCCGCTGTGTGGGTGTATTGAACCTTGTGTGCCTGTTTGTCAATGAATGGATTTTTTAGTTGCTTCCATTTTGGGCTGTTATGAGTGACGCTACTATGAATATTTATATACAAGTTTTTTTAAGGAGGTTACAGTAACAGACTTTACTCACAGATGTGTTTATCCACGTGGGCACTGATTTTTGCCACGTCCGTATATATTTAACACTAATACGTGAGGTAAGACACATCATCTTTGTTCATTTTTTAACATTCGAAGTTAATTTCTGATTGACCCAATTCCTTAATTATGTCTAGAGCTGCATAAAAAGCCAAAAAATTAAACATATTAGATTTTTCATCAAACTTTACTGCAAGTGTATTTAAAAGTACTCACTATTTTAAAAGTATTTAATCTAATTGTTTATATGCAAGTTTTTGTGTGGCCTTCTGTGTTCCCCTTTCTTGGGTGTATCCCCAGGGGTGGAATTGCTGGGTCGCGTGCTACCTTCGTGTTTGATATTTTGAGGAACCACCCAACTGTTTTGATCATTACTTTTTTATTCATCCTACAAACATTAAGGAGAAGCCAGGCCTCGTCCTGCGCTCTGAATATCAAGTCATCTTTTCTACCTTCAACACGGATTCTTTCGTTTGCAAAGCACTTACTCGTGGTGGAAACGTCATTGTCGTGTTCGTCCTCTGACCTCACTGGGAAGAAGGTAAGTTCCGCAACACCGCGCTGTGCGTCCCTCCCACTGCGGTATCCCAGCTTCCACGACACTTACCGGTGCACGGCAGTGGATCAAGGAATAATTTGAGAAATGAATGTTCGAGTCTCTTTCTCAACATTTATCGAATTTTTTGTATTTTTTATTATTTTATGGCACAGTTCTACATATGCTGAGGACAAGCCCTTTGTTACTATTTTGCAAATATCGCCAGCCGCTCTACAGCTCACTCTCTTCTCTTGATGTTGTCTTTTGATGAGCAGTGGTTGCTCATCTTAATGTGGCTCTTTTTATCAAAAAGCTCAAAACCAGCCACAACTACTCAATGGTGTCAGGCGAGGCTGGTGCTTAGGGTTGGAAAGCAGGTGTGGGGTGCTGGGGGG
>CAUYSK010037832.1:0-16557 GCA_963575035.1 Avahi laniger
CTTTTTTTATGTAAGCCATGGGTGCCAAGTATTTTATATAATTTCATTTTGATGTGAGCAGAGACCTAAGGTAGTTTGTCAGAAACTAGCTAATACTTAGTGAAGAAAGTTTTTTTCACTGTCTGTATAGTCAGGGCTGCCTGAGAAAGCCATGCCACTGCCAGAGATCAAACTATTCATGGGAAGAGAGAGTTACTGGAAAGATTAATGAGGGAATAAATAGAAAAAGTCAAGACCCCTGTATTTGGTAGAGGAAGGAAGCCAGTGGGCAAGAAATATATAGATATTAGATCTAATCCTGGTTCCCAATAGCTGTCACCGTGGGCAATCTACAAAGCCCTTCTGCGAATATTACACAGGGTGTTTGTGTATATAAACTTTAATGTTCCTCTGAGTTTAGTAATTGATCTTAACATTTTATTTTCTAAAGATATCTCTGCTGTTATTCCACTCTAACAAGAAAGGCAGAAAAGGGAAGAAATTATCCATCACTGATCCTGATTATACTGTAACTACCAGCATTGAATTTTAATAATAAAGAGGATAAATAAATAAATAATAAATAAATTTCTGCGGCAGAAATAAAGGAGAAAAATAAAGGGACAGTTCCCTAACACTCAGTCATAAACTTATTGCGTTATCTCAGGCACCACGAATAGCATCTTTCTTTTAAATGTCATCATGGGGAGACTCTCACAGGTTTCTACTTTTCCACACATGTGGGGATTGTAGAGCAAAGATTTATTTGGACAAAGTTAATTTGACACATGATGCCACCTGCCGTCTGTACTGTATATTTTTTTTGCTCCTTCTGAAATGCCTCTGATGTATCATCCTGGCTTCAGGTACAGAAGGAAATAAACCACGCCCCACCACTACTCTCCCGATTTTGCCCTCCTTTTTGAAAAACACAGGACCATAAGAAGAAGATTTGAGGAACTGGAAAGAAAATAAGAGTGTTATTTTTTTATCATGATGTTAACAACGTGCCTGCAAGGCACGCGCTGCCAGTCACTAGCATTCTTTGCTGTGTGAGCCCAGCACCCAACAGAACAGTTGGCACTCAGTCCTCCTTGGTGGCACTTGTCTAGTCATTCATTACTGCCTCCTTCTTCCCACTCCTCAAACCTATAGGCATGCCATAATCCAGTTATGAAGAAGCTCACCTTTAAAAACCACCTAACCTGCTGCTTGATAAAAGGATGCTGAAAATGGTCTGTTCCCTGGGAGGGCATTATCAGCCATGAATGTGAACTCTGGAGTACTTTATTATAACATCTCTGTTCTGTCCTCAGAGCTTACTTAGCAGCTCTCAGTAGCTTGCTTCCTATCAAGCTGCGGATTGAAATTTGCTATTGTGAGAGTAATATTACTTCCGTTTGTCTTAATCCTGTGGTTTAAAAATTGGAAAGGATCACACGTCTGAGAAAAGAAAAGAGGGTGGCCTGGTGAACAACCCAGGGAATCTCTGTGATCGACCGTCTAGGTGCTACCCGTAAACCGGAGCAGGAAAGGCCACTCTTAATCTCTGCTTTCTTTGAGGCTTCTGTGGGTTGGAAACTTGGCTAAACAGTTGACACTCAAGCTTAGATCACTCACCACCTGTTGGCAAGGCTGGAGTCCAGCCTCATTGAGACCCCAGCTCTGCTTCTATGAAGGCAGCTTTCTCTGCCTCTGCTCATCCCTCTGCGTGGTTCTCAGCCTTCCCCACAAATAACAATTCTTTGATATGTATGTTTGCCCTTTTCTTGCTGACTCTTAATAATATTATCATTTTCCAGCCTCCCCTATTCCACGGATTCTCTGTGGCCTGCTCCAGAAGGCAGGACCTCAAGCCAGCTGAGCTCCCTGACAACGGTGATATAGGACAGGAGGTTCCCTGCCCAGGATCTTGGCCTGAGCTAGGAACACATCCCTCCCGTGGGTGGAGGGGTGCCCTGCAAGCACGCGATAGCTAGGACCCACACTGCACTCTCTCCCCTGATCTGCCCCTGCAGGCACTTCGGGAGACTAATCCACAAATAACCCCTCCGTGCCCCCAGGCAATGTGATAAAGACCTGGGCGTATGGGATCTGGTCTGTGGGCCCGTCCCCAGAGCCCCAGAGATCAATCCCTGACCATGCCAGGGAGAGGGATGCTGGTCCCAAGTCACCCACTGGGTGCCCAAGCTGGTTCGATATCCCTCTGCCTTGGGGTGTGCCCCGCTCTGCTGGAGTCCCTGGGCAAGCAGCAGCAAGGAAGGCCGGTGGGCAGCAAGCTCACAGTCCAAGCATCCCTTAGTCTGCTGCAGGGCTCCAAAAGGAAAAGTCTGAGCCCCGTTTCCTGTGGAAGTGTCAGTGTGGTGGCTCGATTGTCTCTCTTGGCAGCTGTGGATGGGCGAGAGGAAGGGGAGAAAAAGAGTCCAGGTGGAGGAAAGTCTGCATTCTGGTCCTCTCATGGAAATAATGGATCTAGGCAATCAAGAGCTTCTAGTATCATTTAAAAAGACACAAGCAGACATTTTGCACCTTCTTATGGAAGTATCTAACCCCCGCTATGAAGTAGTTTTGCCAAAAAAATTTAAACCTGAATCTAATCAACCTTCTAGACTAGCTTATAGGAAATACAGGGAAAAAAAACCACATAATTTAAAAAAAAAGAGCAACACATGATATACCACAAATCTAGAAAAATCTCGACATGTTAAACTCTTCAGGATGAAGGATCCAGTTTCTTCAACAAATAAACTGCAAGGTAAAAAAGAGGGGGAGGGGGAACATACAGATTAAAATAAACAAAAAATATACCAATTGCAATGTATGGACCTTATTTGAATCCTAATATGAACAAACTGCCAAAAAAAAAAAAGAGAAGAGAAATCTGATATAACCAGAGAAATCTGAATACAGACTGGATATTTGATAATATTAAGAAGAAATTTTAATCTTTAGGGGTAATTATACTTTCTTAAGTCTTTTTTTTTTTTTTTTTGGAGACAGGATCTCACTGTGTTGTCCAGGCTGGAGTACAGTGGCTATTATGGCACATGCGCCTCCACAGCTGGTTCAAAAGTTTTTTTCTTCTGGAGATATATATGAAAATATTTACAAATGAAAAGATATGTTGTTTTGTATTTGCTTCAAAATAATCCAGGGGGAATGAGGAGAAGGGGGAGAGAAAAGGGCAGATAAAACAATGAGTTATCAACTGAGAACTGTTAAGACTGAGTGCATTGAGACATGGGGGTTTATTACACTGTTCTATTTGAAATATGTTGGAAATTTTTCATAGTAAGGGAAAAAATAACATACATCTAGACACACACACACAAAATATAGATTACCTTGCATATCTCAATGTAAACCACTTTGGATCTAAATTGGAAAACACTTTAATGCTTATAAAGGGTATTTGAAGACTACTGTCTGGAGAAAAAGATGAAAAAATGAATTTATTGAATGGAAGATTTGAAAATGTATAATTCAAAACTGAAGTAAATCATTTAAGAAAAATATTTGGCATGATATTTAGATTGATGGATGGAGTTAAAATTACCATGTTGTAAGGAGACATTAAATGGACCTTGTTAACAAAGCCACTTCAACTTAGGCTAATACTACTGTAGTTTAGGGGGGAAAGTGATTTTTCGAGATTCATTAGTTTCGACCTGCCTTTGCTTTTCTTTTCTTTTTTTTTTAATAGTAAAAGGAAGATACGTTGATTTTTCAAGGCCTCTTAAAGGTCTTTGGCCTATTAATAAAATTTTCAATAGTACCAACAGGTGGCGCATTTCTTAGCATTTTTTCAAACTAAAAAAATTTGACAACTAGTATGAATACGTGAAAAGAAGAAATGCTGCCTTTTCATCCTCATGGTCTGCTTCTCTCAAAGAACATAGGTTATAAGAATACAAATGGAACAACTTTTGCTTTGACATTTCTTTTCCTCCTTAGGGACAGTTTGAATTTTGTATTAAATTGCTAAATAATTCCTGATTTCATTTTTTCTGTAGAAAAATATATCTGATTAAAATCCCAACCCTTTGCCAATCTTCACATTGAGGGATGTCTCAAGATGTGGCAAAGTGCCTAAGCTCCGGGGAACCAGACAGTCAGGAGCACTTTGTAGTGTGCTGCAAGCCACAGGGTGCTGTGGCTCGTGTGCTAGGATTTTATGTTGCTTTCAGTGCTCCTGAATCTTTTAGATTCTATTATGACCTTTAAAAATACAAATTTGTGATCTTCTTTAGTCATTAGGTATTTTTTGAAGAAATGGAAGCTGAAGGTACAGCCATTAACATACAGAATCCCCTAAATCTTTGGAAGATGAAAAAAGAGTCTTTATTAAAAGAAATACAGAAAGCATTGCTTTAGGGGCTCCTAATATATAATATAAGGAAATTACTGTAATTTCCCACATAATATATTACAAGTCTTGATCTCTTAATCAAAACTGTACAGAATCTCTTTCCAGGATTTGCATGTAACTGAAAACCAAAGCCCACCTTTTGCGGGCTGGGGAGGGCGGCGACGAGAGGGGGCGGTGCGCCGGTCGCAGGATAAACCACAACTCCCAGACCCTCAGGATCCCTTGGTGGGAGCTCCTGGGAGTTGTGGTTCATTGGTTCATTCCCCCGCGGCACCTCTAGCCCTCCCACAATTTCCACCCATGCCTTGGGGCTCCCGCTCCGGATAAGTATGGCGTAGTAGTCTCACTTTTCTCACTTTGTCATTTTTCTTATTTAGCTAATGTTTGTCATTTTCAGCTGATTGTTGGGCATGCCCAAGGATTTTTCCTTTGGAAAAGGGTCGTGACGGAGGAGGGGCCAGGAGTGTTAACCCGGAAGGAATGTACCCGGAAGTAAAAGTGATTCCGGGTCTGTGAGCCTGAAATGTAGTGGGTCTCGGAAGGTTCTGACCTCAGTGAGGGGAGCCAACGTCCTTTCTTCTTTTTCATAGGTACTCATAATTTTTTCCCGATGTTAAAAGGACCTTTTTCTTTTCGTATTTTTCCCTCTGTTGCTTCCTTATGGAATCACTTCATATACTGAGTTACACAGGATGGTTTGCTCTTGCTACTTCCGCGCGCGCTTAGTGCCACTTCTGACTCGCCGACACAGAATTGTTCCTAAGGTATCAGAGTAATACTGTTGCTATGGTGGGTGATGGAGACGTCTTGCTGCTCTCAGGTATAGTTAACCCTGGAGAGTAAAAGTCTTGTTTTTTTTTTCCTTAATGTTGAGGTTCATGACCTTCAGAATCAGTCATTCTCCTCCTATTCCTAAGATGGATTTTAGTTAGAAGTATTCTAACAAAAATCAGTTTGTCATCTCCTCTGATGTGCTTGAAACTAGATTTAAAAACATAGAAAAACTTCTGCTGGGGGAGTGTAACATTTATGGCTGCTGAGCATTGGTGCATTCTTTTCCAGATGTGATTCAGTATGTTAAAATGTATCAGTAGGACCCTGCAATCTTCGACTATTTTAGAGATCATTCTGAATATTTTATTTCCTAGGCAGTAATCCTAAATTAACAGACTTACAGTGGTCAAATGAACTAACATATGAATGCACCTCCTAAAGTAGTAGGAACATTGGAGACAATAAAAATTGATTCTAATAAATTTTGACCCTTACTTCAACTTTGAACCTGGGAATTTTAAGGGCAAAGCGTTTTTCTTAGAACACTTTATATTTTTCCTTTTCTACTCAATAAAACCATTGTGTGCTTTTTGTTAGCTCTTGATTATTTCTGTTTGAGGGGAGGATAACAGATAATTATTGTGCATAGCTAATTTCACCTAACCTGTAATTTTTTAAAGTAGCCTTTTTTTCTCATTATGAGTGTGATGCATGCTATATGTGTGGAAGACTTGGAAAACACTAAAAAGTAGAAAAAATCGAAAGCAGTCAAAGGTATCCATAATCCCACAACTAGAGATTATCTTTTTAACATTTTGGTATGTTTCTTACTTAGTTTTCTTTTTAAAAAGTACTCTGTATACTTTTTAGTACATAGAGTACTAATCACCTTCGAAAAGTGATTGCAGGATTGAGAATAAGAAGTACTGAGCCCTGAACAGGCAACTTGCATTCTATATAATACCAACTCGTTTTTCTGTGTGGCTGTATCAATAGTTCTGGTTAAGTTATTTGACTTCCTCGGACATCTGGATACCCAAAAGTAAAGAATTAGACAAAGCAGTCAGTGTTTTCTTAAAGCTTTAGAAATGTATGACTATGTGAACTACCTAAAGTTTACAGGATTATTTCTTAGCTTTCAAGTGTTTATTTACACACTCAATTCTAGATTCTGGATATTTTCTAGAAAGTAGCTGAATTAACCCATTCAATCGATATATTTGTTATACTGTTACTGTCTCACTCATTTGCCTTAGTTAATTATATATGTTGAGTGGGTAGAAAACTGCTGTTTTCAGTTATTTTAATATGCTGTTGTTTAGAGATTTGAAGAATTGTGGGTTTTTTGTGGATTATTTTGGTACTGCATTTGGAGCTGGCTGAGGCAGTAAACTTAACAGGATTTCTTGGAGCTCCTTCTAGTTTTATTATGCCATATATCTTTTTTATTTTTTAATTAAAAAAATTTTTTTTACAAATTTTTTGAGACAGAGTCTCAGTCTTGTCACCCTGGGCTAGAATGCAGTGACATCATCATAGCTCACTGCAGCCTCAAGCTCCTGATCTCAAGCAATCCTCCCACCTCGGCCTCCCAGAGTGCTAGGATTACAGCCACCACATCCAGCCATATGTCTTTAGAGTTGTTTTTTTCAGATTGTGTTTATTATATTTCAGATGCAGAGATGAGTCGTCACCTGTGTATTTGGCTTTTTAGACATCCATGTCTTAATGGTTACCCCCAGTGTTACATTCACCTCCATTCTTATCAATGTAGACAGATACATCTTGATACAAGGCTGTGGGTTTTTAGACCAAACAGGAATCATATTCTCCATCATCTGTTAAATAAGAACTGGTCCAGGAGATACTGTCATCAAGACACCAAGATGCTCTGGAAGCATAAAGCACTACAGAAATACATGGAGGACATGAATAAGGAGTACCAAACACTTGAACAATGTTTGCAGCATGCCTCTGTGAATGAAGAGAACCGAAGGTCCTTGAAGCGAAGGCATGCTGAGTTGGCACCACTTGCAGCCATTTACCAAGAAATTCAGGAGGCTGAACAAGCAATTGAAGAATTAGAATCAATGTGTAAAAGTAGGTAAAAGATATGTGTGTATAAGGACGGGATTGATTTTCTAAGTTAAAACTTTTTTGAACTTAATCTTTAAAAAACCTACAAGTAACAAGCTCAACACTTGCAAAGGACAGGACTCTATACACAGGATATTTGATGTATTTTAGCTACTAAAGATTAACTATGCTAAGTGACCACGTTCCTTGTGGAGGTTGTCATGAAGTTCTTCAGGTCTGGGAAACTCAATATTAACCTTTCAGAAGCTTTAATTTATTGAGCAGACCTTTATTGAGCACTATTCTGATTACCAGGGACACAGAAATCATTTCCTACCCCATCCAAGGGCTTATCCGACTTAATGAGAGAGACTATATTTATTTAAATATTATTTACAATGGGATACTTGCTCTACTAGAGGAAAGCACAGGGTTTTATGGGAGTAAGTAAGAGGGACACACAAACCAGCCTGCATAGATTGGGTAGAGATTCCTAGATGAGACCACGCTTTAGTGGAGCCACAAAGGAAGCTTTGTATTTCATGTTGTATATCTTGAAATTACTCTCTTTTCAGATTCCTCTGGGAAAATTTCAGAAGATATTCTTTGAAGTCTATTCCAGTTGTAGTTTTAGATTATTTGGAATTTGTATGTTTAATGGCTAGAGATATTTTCTAGGACAAACAGCTGACGATTTCTTAGAACCATGGAACTATTCATGGTTACATTATCAAATAATAAGCCTAAGTGTCTTTGCTGTTACTTTAAGCACCAAATAAGCATCTCCACTCAGACAAGACTCCCATTCATCAGAAGTTTACAAACTACCAAACAGGTGTTTAGAGCAATCAATTCCACCTATTTTTCAGATGTAGAACCTTTTAAAATATGAATATGTATATACTTGGGTTACCATATTAGGATTTCAAGGTGGAAGTATCTAAATACTGCTTCTAGATTTCTTGTAGAAGTTTAATTAAAGTAATTTTTTTCTAAGAATCTAGTAAGGTTAATTCAGTCATTAATGTAGTCATTTATTTAGTCAGCATTTCCTGAGGGCTTACTATATAGCCAGGCATTGTTGTAAGAAGCAGGGCTGAAAAGATGATTAAGCTTTAAGGAGCTTACCGTCTAATTTAGGAGACATCCTACATATAAATGAAAGGCAATGTGATAAATGCCAGATTCACAATATAAATCAAGCACTATAGTAGCTCAAAGAAGGGAGAGACTAATTCTAACAAGTGGGTGGGATGGGCTTTTAAATTAGGTTCTGAAGAATGACTTTTCTGGTGAAAAAAGAAAGAAGGACATTCCAGATAGAGGGAGCGGTATGAACCAAAGCTAAGAAAGGGTGAGAATGTGTAGTCGTGTCAGCATGTAGTTTATGGTGCAGAGCGACAGTGGACTAACCTGTTAAAATTGTGATGGGTCTTGAATGTCCTGCTAGAGAGGGTCTGGGACCCATACAGGTGTAGATGCTATGCAAGTTGATCACAGAAACTGGGGATTTTCTAACCAGGCAGGGAAAGAGGACTTGGGCATGATGGCTTAGGGGTACAGGATTTCTTTTTAGGGTGATGAAAATGTTCTAAAATTGGCTGTGGTAATGGTTACACACTTTGTGAATATAATAAAAGCTATTTAGACAGGTGATTTTGTGGTGTGTCCCTGCCAGACCTGGGCAAACACTAATGTTTCATTAAGCCTTGGTGGTGTTAAGTGATGTCAAGGCCTGTTATTGTTATACCTGCAAAATTCTGGGTGTTCAAAGCCTTATTTTCCTGACTTCTATTAGTGATACCGTGAGCCTCTCATGGAAGTTTAATGAGGATATTTTTTACTCTTTTGAATAATGCCACTTAAATTTGTAATCAATTAGTTTTGAGAAAGGTGCTTGCACATAGTAGGGGCTTACTAAATGCTTTTCAATTAAATTGAAATTTTAATTCAATTAAAAATAATAATAATATTAGTACATTGGATTAGATCATTTCTAAAGGCTCTGCTAACACTTCAATTCTGCTGTTCTATAATAATAGTGATAATAGCTACACTTACTAAGCATTACTATGTGCCAGGTACTAAACTAAGTGCTTTACAAATACTATCTCATTTGAATTCTCAGAGTAACCTTATGAGGTAGGAATTGTTTTATTATCCCCATTTTATAGGTAAGGAAACTAAGAGGTTAAATTTCCAAAAGTTGCTCAGCAAGGGGAGGAACAATTATTTAAACTCAAGCAATGAGACTCCAAAGTCTCTGCTCTTTTCCACTGAGCAATGATTCAGAGTCCAATAGGGTCTACCTCTGTAATGCATCTTGCATGAGTCCCCTTCTATTCCTGCCACTAATATATCTTCATTATATCTCTGACCTAGATGATTGCAGTCAGTTCCTAACTTGCTTGTAGTCCTATCTCTAAGCTTTCCTAGTCCAAGTGCAATCTTTTTTTAGAGACTTAGAGACAGGATCTCACTCTGTTGCCCAGGCTGGAAGTCAGTGGTGTGATCACAGATCACAGTAACCTCAAACTCCTGGGCTAAAGCCATTCTCCCGCCTCAGCCTCCCAAGTAGCTGGGACTACAGGCACGTGCCACCACACCTGGCTAATTTTAAAAAATTTTTGTACAGACAGGGGTCTCTCCGTGTTGTCCAGGCTGGTCTTGAACTCCTGACCACAAGTGATCCTCCCGCCTTGGCCTCCCAGAGCACTGGGATTATAGGCATGAGCCACTGCACCTGGCCTCAAGTATAATCAGTCATATTACTCACCTGCTGAAAATTTTCAGTAGCTACTATTGCCTGGAAATAGAGATTTCTTGGTTTGAGATTTAAAAGCTTCTGCGGAGTGACCCCAGCCTTTCTGTGTAGTGTATTAATTCATTTTGCACATTCTGCTTTCCAACCAAAATAGACAACTTGCCATTCCCTAGATATATCCACATTGTTCCATGTCTGTCTTTGCTCACTTTGTTAACCCACCAGTTTCACCTTGTTAAAAGTCAGTCCTCTTACAAAGTTTGGCTTGGAAGTCATACTTTGGCTTCAGTCCCCTTTGCAAAACAAATATAGTTAACTTTCTTTATTTTGTATTATGATCCTTTATGTCATTGTCTTAACTTCAGCCCCTAACCCAATGGTCTGTTCCTCAAAGAAGGGCCTGTGTCTTAATCATTTTTATATCTTCTGCAGCATCCAACATAGAATATAATAGGTTCTTGAATCTTTGTTGATATAATGAAATTGGATTTAGATTGGATTGTATAGGTTTATGGCAAATAATGATAGGCTACAAGTATAATCTTACATGACTGTAAATCAGAAGATTTTTCCGACACCTTTGAATCAGTAGATATTTGCATTTGTGGCATACGTTCACAATGTGGTACCAATGGTGATACTACAATTCTGCAACAGATATTCCACAGTGAGAATTAATTCAGATGACGGCTTAGCCAGGAAGCCCTCCTTAAGTGCTGACGTCTGGGTTAGGCCTTCTCATTTATGCCCCCATGGCACACTGGCAGTGCCCTCATCACAAATTGTAATCATAAGTATGTGTCCACCTTTCCCACCAGACTGAGCCACTTGAGGCCATAAGCCATGTTTTATCATCCTTGGAGTGTCTAGCACATAGTGTTAAATGTTGGAAACTTGAATTAGGCACAGAATCCCACCAAACCCTAATTACTTCCCTGATTAGAGAAGAATTTTAAAGAGCCTTTTAAAGAGCTCCTTTATAATTATGATTTTTCATTTCTATTTTCATTATAATTATTAACAATTAAGAATTTTTCTACCTCAGTTTGCATCTGTCACTACTGACAAGTGAAGTTTCTAGGCATCTAAAGCAGTGGAATTAAAGGTCATAGGATCTACCATACTTGGCCACTGTATCATTGTTACCTTGTTTTGCCAGAGTTTCATGATTTAATTTTTTGCTTTTGAAATGGTGTGAAAAGGATCATTGTTTTCATAAAGCGTGTGTTAGAAAAATATGTTTTATTTGAACCACATGGTATTTTTTTTTATTTTGTCAGCTGAATTTAAGATTTACCCACATGGTATTTTAAAGATACGTGTACTAAATGGGGCAAAGTGGCACACACCTTTAATCCCATGTACTCAGAAGGCTGAGGCAGAAGGATCACTTGAGCCCAGGAGTTCGAGTCCAGCCTAAGAAACATATTGAGACTTCGTCTCTGAAAAAAAATGTGTACTAGATATGATTGGATCAAGTGAATTTTTTTTTGTTTTTGAGACAGAGTCTCACTCTGTTGCCCTGGGTAGAGTGTGGTGGCATCATTTGTAGCTCACTGCAATCTCAAACTCATGGGCTCAAGCAATCCTCCTGCCTCAGCCTCCTGAGTAGCTTGGACTACAGGTTTGTGCCATGATGCCCAGCTAGTTTTTATGTTTTTAGTAGGGATGGAGTTTTGCTCTTGCTCACGCTGGTCTCAAACTCCTGAGCTCAAGCAATCCTCTCCCCTCAGCCTCCCAGAGTGCTGGGATTACAGGCATGAGCCACTGTGCCCGACTAAGAGATTTCAAGAGTTCTTATTTCTAACTTCTCTAGGCCAAAGTGTAAGTGCTCGTCATGCTGGACACACATCACAGTGTGCCAAGTATGGTTACCACTTAAACAGGAATTGCTCACTCCAATTTGCTCCAAAACTTACCTTATTGGGTTTATATTTAATTAGCCAATCCCTTTTTAAACCTATTTGATTAATCACAGATTTCTATAATTACTTATAGCTGTTCAAATCACAAGCTTTGGGGGGCAAGATCATGCTACTTTTCACATTGAGATTTTTTGGACATGCTTAGCAAATTCTTGTTAATTGACACTCTCCAGCGTTTTTTTGTTTTGTTTTATTTTTTTCTGAGACAGGGTCTCACTCTGTTGCCCAGGCTAGAATGCAGTGGCATCATCATAGCTCACTGCAACTTCAAACTCCTGGTCTCAAGTGATTCTCAAGCCTCAGCCTCCCAAGTAGCTGGGACTGCAGGCACATGCCACAAATGCCCAGCTAATTTTTCTATATCTGGCAGAGACAGAGACTCGATATGTTGCCCAGGCTGGTCTCAAACTCCTGGCCTCAAATGATCCTCCTGCCTTGGCTTCCCAGAGTACTGTGATTACAAGCGTGGGCCACTGTGCCTGGCCTCTCCAACTATTTTAATTGTTTGTATTTGTATAATCTCTTGCCTTCCCAACTGAAATAAAACTTAGCAGACAAAGAAGAGGTGGCTATTTAAGAGTTTCTTTGTAAGTATTTAAAAACTTTACCATTATTTCTGTTGCTGGCTTTTTTAGGTCTAAATAAACAAGATGAAAAGCAGTTACAAGAACTTGCATTGGAAGAAAGACAGACTATTGATCAAAAAATCAACATGTTATACAGTGAGGTACGTTTAAAGAGGTAGACTAATCTCAATAGTGATATAGAAAGGAATACTGTTTTTGCTAGACTCTAGTGCTCAAAACGTTGGTTTAAGTGTTCTCTTAGGAAAAGTAATTAAACTGGATTTAGTGCTATAATTTGCTGCAGAATGAGATTGAAGGAATTGTGATGTCAAAGAATAAAACAAAGACCCCCAGAACAAAAAAATTTCAAAGCGTAGTGTGTTATCTTGCCAGGCAAGAGAACACATGCTGATAAAGAAATTTCATTCACCATGGGGAAGATCCAGGGGTTTTTAAGTGTTAGAAGTGTGAGTGGGAGTATTCATGGTGTTTGTGTTAATCAAGGATTGAAAATTTGCCCTCTAGGTATAACAGAATGAATCCAAGGGTGTAGAGATGGTTGGTTAACACACATCTTTAGTTAGGTCTAGTGAGGGTCTGTTATGGTGTATGATACTATATTAGCATCAGCTGAAATCTCCTAGCCATGGAAGTGGAAAATTTTCCTTCACCCGTGGTCTCTTTTCCTTATAAAGACAATGAAGAACACAGTACTACATACCATGTTTCCCTCTCATATTTGCCATCTTCCTACTTTAGTCTCCTTTACTCTGGAAATCCAGGAGAGGGGTCTTTTTAGGGGTTAAAGGGATGAAATGGAGGTATCAGTTATTTTTATAACTGATTCAACCAGTTTATCAAAGGCAGAAGCAGGATGTCTGATTCTTAGTCTAATATTCTCTCCCACAGACTATATAATTGCTAGCAGAGATGGAGTATTTCAGAAATTGGCAGTAGGGGCCAGACACAGTGGCTCATGCTTATAATCCTAGCACTTTAGGAAAGCCGAGTCAGGAGGATCACTTGAGGTCAGTTCAATGCCAGCCTGGGCAACATAGTGAGATCCCGTCTCTACAAAAAATTTTAAAAAGCTGGGCATGGTACCATGTGTCTGTAGTCCCGCTACTGGGGAGGCTGAGGCAGGAAAGTCACTTCAGCCCAGGAGTTTGAGGTTGCAGTGAGCTGTGATGACACCACTGCACTCCAACCCAGGCAACAAAGCAAGAGCCTGTCTCAGGAAACAAAAGAAAAAGAAATTGGCAGTAGGGAGAGTCATTACACGTAGGTACTTTTAGTTTGATTTGAATGACCTTTATTAGCAATTAAATTGCTTCCCTTTCCTTCCTAAGAGAAAAGTTGACTATTAGAAAGCCCCCTTTTTACTTGTCAGAGCTGAGAAAATCTATGTGAGCCTTATCTTGTGAGTCCTCAACATAGTCTTGAAATAGAGTACTGAGAAGGCAAGGCATGGCATGGTGTCTGTTGTCGTTTATGGCAAGAGAAAATATGAAATCACATGTAAAAAGTCTTCATTTTCTCTCAAAGCCTTGCTTCATTCATTAGATGAAAGAAGCTACTGTTCAGAACTAATTATAAGACGCAAAATCTGAATGAATGGAACACTGTGGACTTTGATCTAAAGTTTTGCATTTTAGAAAATTAAGATAATCAGACAAGTAACTTCATTGTTAACATGAGTTGATCATCTGTTTTAGGTCTAATTAGATCTACTTATTATAGCATTTTAGAATTAACCTCATTGAGATGTTAATATTTGTTAATAACTGATCTTTTTTTAATGTTATGGGAGCTTTTATCTAAGTTCAAGAAATAATAGTATGCCAGTGAAAATACACACAGCAATGCTGATATTTTTTTTCTTTTCCAGCTTTTCCAGAATCTAGTGCCAAAAGAGAAATACGACAAAAATGATGTTATTTTAGAGGTGACATCTGGAAGAACTACTGGTGGTACATATAAAATAATTTTATTGTGATCTAAAAAAATACTTAAATTTTACCTTGATTTGATGTAAAAGATTTGTATCTTTAAAAGTCCATTAAATGTGTTTAACTTTGGAAATAGTTATTCCTCATTTTCCTAAGGGGCTCACACCTATGGATGGCTCTCTTAGAAACTTGTGCTGACTGAATATTTTTTATGTTTTCTTTTAGGTGATATCTGCCAACAATTTACCCGAGAAATATTTGACATGTACCAGAATTATTCGTGCTATAAACACTGGAAATTTGAACTTCTGAATTATACACCAGCAGATTATGGTAGGCATATTTCAGGATTTTGTCCATAGAAGATGGTGAAAATCATTTTACCTGTGATCTTGATCAGAACCAAGTTGTCTCATTTTTAAGAACTTTTGGTCTGTATCAACTAGACACTGTGACATAAGCTCGTCAACCACAGTGGCTTATAGTACAATTAGTTGGGAGAAGAGAATGGGAAGGAAGGAAGCATCCTAGGAAGGAATAGGTGAATTAGAGAAAATTCCCCTGTGGAAGATAGATATTTACTTTGCCTTGAAAGTCACTGCTCTGTGAATTCAAAGCAAAGATATATTAAAGTTTTTACTCTAAAGAACTTTATCATTTATGTGAAACTTTATCATTTACAATCAGATTATCATTAGTTAGACTAAGTAGGCAATAATGTGTTAGATTTTTATGGCAATGCAAAAAAAATTAATCATTTGTATTTTCAAGAAACTTCCACTCTATTTGGGCTGATAAAAATTTATATGACAAAACAATAACAAACAGTGCAAGTTCTTAAACATTTAAATATTCAAGCATGTTAATTCAGAACATCTGATAGTAATTCTGTCACTTTCCCCATTCTTTTAATCCATCTGAAAGGTTTTGTCTACTTGGTTACATAGTGATATGCTGTAGTTGACAGAGGAGTCATCAGTAATAAACCATAAACCATGAAAGATTGGAAATAAGATTAACACCTTAACTGCCATATGAGTTGTATCTAACTCACACTAGTTTTGAGCCCGGGGCCTCGCAAAGCAAAACCTGGGCGAAACCTTGTAGTTGGTTAGTAAAAATCTTACTTGCTGATGTTCTTATTGTTACAATTAATACTGACAAATTAATTCTAAAAACATGGATTAAATGAATAGAAGTCAGTACATTGTTTTTCTATTTATGTTTACCTTTAAGTCACACTTAAGCCTGACAAGTCACAAAAAACACTTTTATGAACTATTTTTCAAGTTTTCATATTATTTTTTATATAACTAATTTTCAAGTTTTTACATTATTTTTTATTCAAAAAACACAGAAGACAATAAAAAATACAAATTTTTCATTACATTAGAAAGAATTATTTTGTTTTCCAAGTTTTTATTCTATTTTCATAATAAAACACCATGGCCCCAAAGAAGAAATTTTTTCTCATGTGGCAGTCAATGTGTTAATATAAGTTAAACAACAGAGAGAAATTAAAACCAGGAAGCAGCATAAGTAAGCTGTACTGGGTACGGATTTCAAATATAGCCAGTGGCTGGGAGAGGGGAACATCAGTGAGAGCAGAGGGAAGGAACAACTTGAGCAATGGCTCAGAAGTGGGAAAGATCATGGCATGTGGGTAGGACAAGGAGGAGGCCAATTTACCCACAGCATATTTGTGATAGGAAGCAATAGCTGAAGTAGGTTTGAGTGGGTAGGTTTTGAACAGCCTTGAGGCTGAACAAGCCTTGATTGATAGGCAATAGGGAGCTGTTGAAATTTTATTAATAAGAATATGATTTAGGCCAGGTGTGGTGGCTCACGCCTCTAATCCTAGCACTCTGGGAGGCTGAGGCGGGAGGATCGTTCGAGGTCAAGAGTTCGAGACCAGCCTGAACAAGAGCGAGACCCCCGTCTCTACCAAAAATAGAAAGAAATTATCTGGACAACTAAAAATATATGTAGAAAAAATTAGCCGGCCATGGTGACGCATGCCTGTAGTCCCAGTTACTTGGGAGGCTGAGGCAGAAGGATTGCTTGAGCCCAGGAGTTTGAGGTTGCTGTGAGCTAGGCTGACACCACGGCACTCACTCTAGCCTGGGCAACACATCAAGACTCTGTCTCAAAAAAA
>CAUYSK010037833.1:0-27916 GCA_963575035.1 Avahi laniger
TAGTATCATTGTAACTTTGCAGCAGCATAAAAAGTGATTGCTCATGTCTTAGGAATGTTGTATTATGGAACAAGTGAATATATTTTTAGAACATAATGCTACAATTCAATGTCATTTGAAAATCCAGCTTATAAAAACCGCGAAGCTAGAAATTGAAGAAAAATATCTAGAATTGTTTTTGCTATGCGGGGTCTTCTCTGGTTCACAGTATCTTTCTGTGGACTCTATCCCATAAAATACAAGCACCAGTTTGTACAAGGACATTTATATATTTCGAAATTTATGTACAACAAAAAAATTGGAAACAAATCAATGCCCATCAGTAGGGAAATGGTATTTCCTAAATTTGAATAAAATGGCAACATCATGTAACAGTGCACTATCATTACCGAGAATGACGTATATTTACTTTAGAGATTTCCATGTTATGTTGTCAGGTAATAAAGCAGAATGTAAAAAAGTGTACATGTAAAAAAATTTTTGTAAAACCAATTATGATCCCTAAGTTCTCATATAGAGCCACTATTTTACAAGATGAATAGAAAGAGGTGGAATTTGTGGGTCATCACTTCTGTCCTTCACAGCGATTGATGATGCCAGACTGATGTCCCTGACTCCTGCATATCTTCCCTTAGGGCGGCTGGCTCTTCTGCCTACCTTTCCTGCTAGGTGGTAATTGGTATCCTTGGCCCATTTGGCTGTGAAGTTGTTTGGCCATTGTTTGGCTCAGATCATGCAGGGAGAGGCCTTGCAAGGACACTGGTCCATTGCCCCACCAAATAACCATCAGTCCTTCGTGCCAGAGGCGCTGCTATTTTTGGAGCTGATACTGCCCAGGTGCCTCTGCATAGCATTCAGGTCCCTTTGCAGCCTGGCGTGGCTCACTTTTCCAGCTCTTTCTCTCGTCAGTTCTTTCCAGCTTTATTGGATGCAGTGACCCAGAGTTTGGGTATACATGCTTCTACTCCTGCCGTTTCCTCCATTTGGAATGCCTGCCCATCCTTTCTCATTTCCACCTGTCCAAATAAGACTTTACCTTTGACAGGAATCACTTCCTGTCTTTTATGTGATCACATGACTTCTCACCATTGCCAGACTGTCATGCATTTGGAGAGAGAGAAATACAAACCTGTGTCGTCTTCTCCAGTTGTTTTCACAGGGCTTTGCAGAGTGGGAATTTGTAAGGTATTTGATATGTGTCCCCTGTTCTCTGGAACAGGGTGGCTTCAGAAGCCCCTCCTTCCCTGGACTGGATGAAGGCAGTCAATGACACCATTATCCAGGAGCTGGGAGGAGGCTGAGCTTAGCAGCGGGCCTACAGGAAGGTCCTAGCCTAGCCTGAGAACAGCTGCAAGACAGTAGTGACTGGGGCCAGGGTGAGAAGGGTGTGGGAAGAGAAGCAGGCTGGACTTGAGGGTTGAGCTGGGCTGGGCTGTGCATCCTGAATTTCACCGTGGAATGAGATTTAGTCCAGCTCGTCCCCTAATGTGCTGGGAGCCTGCGCCCGAGGTGGAGCCCTGCTCACCTCCAGCTTCAAGCTTAGTCAAGCTGATTAAAAGCATTTGAGTTGATTCAAGCTGTCACCAAGTGGTTTTTTAGGGACCAAATTCTTTTCAACAGAAGAGAATATAAAGTTCAACTGTTGAGATTTTCCCCCCTTTTTCAAAAAGTACATGATCAACACAAGTCTTCTCTCCTGGGAGTCACGGCAGAAGGCTTTTGTCCTCCAACTGAGTCTGTGGCGGGACTCCTGCTTTTACTGAGCACCGTGTCAAGTACTCGCATTTTGTTTATATCTTCCCTCAATCCAGCGAAGTTGATATTATCCCAGTTCTTGGATAGGAGATTGAGATTCACTCAACATTGGACTATTTGTGATCTTCAGACTCAGGGAATCTGATAGAGGAATGAGAGGTGGCATGCTCATGCTGCTCATTCTAGAAGCTTCTAGAGTTATTCTGGAATAATCAAAATTCTCTTTATCGGTCCCTTTTCAACGAGCAATGTTACAGAAATTGTGTTGACGCTCATTACCATCTGCCATTATGCATTTAATATTTTCAAAAACCTACTTAATCCCTTAGGATACTGGAAATTTGCAAAAGTATGAATTAATTTAATTTTGCTGAAGAATTACACTGTTAAAGTAGACCAAATGTCCATATGAGATGATGGGCACTTTTGCATGAACTTGACTATCAACTTCCTAACAATACTCAATTTTGTTGGATGCGCAGCAAAGTATGTATCTAATTCCCTGTGACTGGACATTTAGGTCACCACCATTTGTTTTATTATTGAAAATAACGTGATAGTGAACATCTTTGTGTATATGGCCTTTTAAAGTACATAGTTCAGAAGATTTCCTTAGAAGAAATTCCAAAAGGTGGATTTAATGGGTCAAAGTATCTTGGTTGATGATATGGTTTGGATATTTAGCCCTTCCAAATCTGATGTTGAAATTTGATTTCCAGTGTTGGAGGTGGGGCCTGGTAAGATGGGAGGACCATACGTTGGGTTATGGTGGTCAATCTCTCATCAATTGCTTGTGCCCTCCCCATGATATGGGTGCGTTCTTGTTCTTGCTCTACTAGTTTACATGAGAGCTGGTTGTTTAAAGGAGCCTGGCACCTCTCCCTCTGTCTCTTGCTCCTTCTCTCACCATGTGACCTGCCTGCTCCCCTTTTGCCTTCCACCTTAATTGGAAGCTCCCTGAAGCCCTCACCGGAAGCAGATGCTGGTGCCATGCTCCTTATACAGCCTGAAGATCCATGAGCCAAATACACCTCTTTTCTTTGTAAATTACCCAGCCTCGGGTATTTCCTTTATAGCAACACAAAACAGACTAATACAGCTGATATTAAAGAACTGCTTTACAAAAAGGATTCACTACATATGTGGCCACCACATGTGCCTCCCATGTGCAAAAATCCTCTATAATCCGTCAAGCATATCTGCAAAGGGGGATCTTGCTCCTACAGTGAGGAGGGACATAGAAAAGAGTGCTCTAGGACTCTTCTAGCTAGAGAAGAGCTAGAAGGACTTCCCCCTTCTAGCTAGCCTGGGACTCCCAGGAAACAAAAGCATGTCCCTGTCCTCCTGGGGTCAGGCTAGGAGCTGGTTGGCAGGTTCCCATTGCTAAGTTCTGTCTCCTCCAGCTCATAGGTGATGGAGAGAGAAAAGCAGTCCCTGTCCTCCTGGAGCTGGCCTGGTGCTATCAGATAGGCTTTGGTGTTGCTCTGAGCTGGCCTGGAACTCACAGCTAGGACTTGATACTCTCCTTTGAATATAAACATTTGCATAGACCATCAACTGCACATAAGACCACTCTGGGACGATGACGGATCAAAATAAAAACAAGACCACCCTCTAATTATGTCTGAACACAGACAAAACATAAGCATTGTCCAAACCACAAAAATGTCCTAACATCCCTCTATTCTGGCTAACATGAGTGACATCTTTTCCAGTTGTATCTCGAGCCTTGCTGAGTCTGCCATTCCTATAGATGTGGTTTAAGACACTCAGCCACAGACTCGTCCCCGCTTCCTGACAGTGTGCGATCAGAGCAGAGTCCAGTTTCCTTAAGCCCTTTTCCAAGTCTCCTAACACCCTCTTACTGAGATGCTCTGTGATTCCCCATGTCTTGAGTATTAAGTCCAGCTCATTCAACTGCAGGTGATCCTAGAGGCCCTTGGCTGCAGGATGGTGACAAGCCTACACGCTACCCTAAGCCTCCCACTGTACTTCCCCCCAGAGAACCTGCCCCAGGGCTAAACTTGTTTTTCATCCTTACAGGTGTCAAACTCAGTTTGTAAGGAAAAATTCACTTTCTTTTCTGTATTAAATTTAACTTCTGATTCTAAGCCTACATTCCACTGGACTGGAGGAATACTTCTAGTATTTCCTGGAATTCTCCCCGTTCTCCTTAGCCATGGTTGTATCATTATCCTGGTGTTTCATGGAGTGAGGGAATCGGGCCCTCGGCCATTACTGCACACAGGTTTCCTGAACTCCTTGGCCCTGTTTGCGAGGACCCTGGAGGTGTGGAGCTCTCTGCTGCTGCTTCTGAGCGTTGCTTGTGTTTATGAACCTTTTGGGAGGCTGCTTATGGTATCCTCTATGGCAGGGCAACGTAGTCATTACTTTCTGGGGCCTTAGGACCTCCTGGGGGGAGGTATGAGGGTGGGAAGGAAGGGCCTTAATCATCCCTGTCATTCCCCAAAACATGCTACTTCACATGCGGATTCCCTAGACTAGTTTTCTGTTGCTGTGTAACAATATTACCACAAACTTAGCGACTTAAAACAACACACATTTATTATCTCACAGTGGGTCAGCTAAACTGGGTCCTCTGGTCTCACAAGGCTGTAATCAAGAGCATGATCACTTCATGCTCTGGTTCTCAGCTGTTCCCTGGGCCCAGATTATCCTGGGGAGACCTGGGTGGTAATTGCAAGAGGGGAGTCCACCACTGTGCGGGCTCCACCGTGAGTGGAGGGGACCTGTACAGAGACAAGGCTTGCAGGTTTGCACACCATCATGCCCTCCCGCTAGGGCTTTCAACCCCCACTCCACCTAGAGCCCCCATCAAGGTCTTTGGAGCCAGTATCAGATAGATTAGCCTATAATAAAAAGCAAAAGAAAAACCCAGATTTTCTGGGTAGGAAAGGTCAGTGGCTGAGACATTTATAGCTGGGCTTAGTCCCCGCATGGAGCTGGTCGAGGACCAGGTTAGCAGCAGCCGTCAGATGGAATGACACTAGCGGCCGCACGACAGGAAGTTAGGGTGGTCATGGGAGGAGCGTGTTCCCCCGTCCAGGCTCGCGGTGGGAGAGGGAGGAGAGCCTGAGCCGGGCCACGTGGCCCTCCCAAGGCAAGGCCAGGGCGCTCCCTCCCCGCTACTCCTCCAGGTGAACGGGACCTCACCGCACAGGGCCGGTGCGTGTCCTGAGGTTTCGAAAATGGAGAAGGTGCCCACAGGTCAAGTCAAATGAGAACCGGCAAAGTCACGGGGCTCTGACAGGTGTCAGTCCTGCCGACTGTCAGGCGACATGCCTGATGCTCATGCGAGAATAGCCAGCACTGGTTCTCAGCACGGCCCGGCAGGATGCTCTCTCAGGCGGCCCCCAGGCGCACGGTGGGCCTTACCTCATCCCCACAGCGCTCCCGGGCACTCACCTGAGTGGGGCACTGATGTGGCCTCCACTCTGTCGGGACCGTTCAGGTCTGGTCCCCCCACCTGAGACCCCACGGCCTCTGTCCCTGCTGCTTTTTCTGGCTCCCTCACGCTCTCCTGGCCCGAGGAAACGTTTTAAATTTCAGGGGCAGGAAAACTTGCTACTTTTCCTCATGTACTTCTCAGATCTTTCCTCCCTGTTCTGAATTCTTTCTCTAGACAAATAACATCTATAAATAATAATATCAAAAATAATCTGAATAAAATTAAAAACCACGTGTAGTTCAGCTAACCCCCAACGGCCACTGAATACAGACGTGGCTGAGTCCGGCCTGTGAGCTGCCACTGAGACTTCTGTTATTCTGCGCCACCGTCACGTGAGACACACGCCTTGAGATGGACGTTCACGTGAAAGGGGTTCATTAGGAAGTGTTCCCAGGAATACGGGTGGGAGAGTGAGAGCATGGGACAGGGAGGGAAGAAGGCCAAGCAGGGGTGCTGTGGGCAGCAGAGTCCCACAGCAGGTAACTGCTTCCGTCCTGGGGGGCTCTGACAGGACCAGGTCTTCGCTCAGAGCACTGTGACGGGGCGAGGGCGCCGCAGGGGTCTCATTCCCACGCTCATTGGTCACCCGCTGAGGGCCGTCTCCAGCAGGGCGCAAATATTCAGGCGCTTCCTGTCCCCCGTGCACTCAGGCCAAGGGGGCTCCCGAAGCCCCGGGGCAGTCTTCTGAGAAAGACTAGTGGGTGCTAGTTGCTGGTGGATGGGGCCCCGGGTGCAGGGCGACAGGGAACCAGCCAACAAGAGCACCCACAGCACCTGCCGCACGGGGAGACTCTCTGGAGGAATGATGGCAGGAGTCATCTGGAAGAAACTGATCTTGAATGGAGGGAGGTCCAGGGATTGCACTTCCCTAAACCATTATAGAAAGACGTCATGGGGCAGGATACACCAGGAACTAGTGACTGGTTTCCTCATGGCCAACCTTCGTAATTAGAAGCAGTGTCCACCTTGAGAAGTACTAATGGCTTCTCGCCAATGGGTCCAACAGCAGATCCACCCCTGAAGCCCAGAACGAATGACACTGCCTGGAAACCCAGCCAAAAGACGTAAAGGCTACTGTAGACCCAAGGAGATTAAAGATAAGGCATAAACAATGGGAGACGTTCTGAGTCTGTCTTCCATTACAAAAATGAGGCCAAACTCCTGGGCGGTGTTTTCAGAAAAAAGAGGGAGTGTGGTGTGAGGCTGTCCCTCCAATTCCTAGCTACCATCCCAGACTCCGTGAAGGCTGGGGTGTCAATGACCCAGCACCCTCAAGGGTGAACATCTGCCCTGTGTTTCTGTACAGTGCCCGGGAAGGTGTTCTGCCATCTCAAGACCAGAGAATTTTGGATTTCTCATCAGGGAATATAATGCCTTTCTTGGCAGCCAAACAAATAGACAGGACTGAGCCTTTATTTTATGGGTTTTTTTTTTGTTTTTTTTTTTTTTGGTTAATTACTCTAGTCTGACTCATGTGTCCTGAAAGCCCAGATGACTGGACAAAATCATCAATAAATATTTTCAGTGTGTCTTTGACATTGACTTCATAATTAGCTTAGCATTCTTCAGTTCCATTCCATGAACATTTATTGAGTGCCTTCTATGTGCCTGGCATTGTAGGGCCTTGCAGGTAATAATATGATTTAGATGCTACCATTAGGAAGTTCTATTTTAGAAGCCCAGTAAGAAAAAAAAAGGCACACAAAACTTAGGGATCGGTTAATTGTGCTTTGCACACTGTATAGGAATGATTTTGCCAAGGCTGAGTTAGAAGTGAGTCAGAGGTTTTATATCTCTGTATTTGTTAAAGAAAAGATAATGAGATACAGTCTTAGTGATAATGTGAGCCTTTATAAGGCTGTAAAACTAGAATTCAAGTGAAGCCCCTTAGGCCAGAGAGAAGGTGAGGAGAATTTTATTGAACTGAAAGAACAAGAAATAATCTTGAAAACCTTTTGTGCCTGAGATCAGAAGCAATTTGAGAAATTAACTGACAGATATACACCACAATGTTATTAATGGTTTTCTCTAGGGAATGGGATTTTGGTTGAGTTTAATTTTCTATTTCTTTTTTTTCTCTTTTCCATCCTTTCTTTTTTAGTTCCTCCTTAGTTTCTTCCTCCCTGTCTTCCTCCCTTCCTTCTTTCCTTCCTTTTATTTATTTTTTACTTTTATTTAAAATTTTCTCCAGCTTTATTGTGATAGAATTGACAAAGAAAAGTTGTATACATTCAAGGGATACAATGTGATGATTTGATATACAAATACACTGTGTAATGATTACCACGCCAAATTAATTGATGCATCCTCATTACCCATAGTTTCCACTTCTTCCCTCTTTCCTTCCTTTCTTCTCTCTTATGCTTTGTTAGTATTTGATACATTTTCTACAATATGCCTTTAATTACTTTTGAAATAAGAAGGTCCTATTTTTAAAATGAAATTACTGAGAATCTAAGGCACATTGTGGTTGGGGTTGAAGTCAGGCAAGAGGACGCCAAAGAGAGGTTTACTCTGCCATGGGCCCCCCCGTTCCTTCCTGTCTCTCCCCTATTCTCCCAGCACTTGGCTATATTCAGTTTGGTGGCATCAGCTCAGAGAAACTAGTGTCTAATTAACCAAATCCAATTTTTAAATGTCTGTTAAAATAGTTCACAGACCCAGGTGCCTGTTCTTACCTGTTTTCCCTCCTTGGAGAGTCACAAAATACTTTTCTTCAGATCATTTCTTGTCATTGACAATGAAAATAATTAACAAACCAAGAGCAAGACATCACCTTGACCAATTATTGACATGACTTTATTATTATTGTTTTCTTAAAAGAAACTTTTCCCTCAATAAAGTATCAATGGCCCACATAAAGCAATTGCAGCTACAGGGGGTTTTTTTCCTTTCTTTTTTTTTTCTTTTTGTTGTTTGGCCATATAAGATTTCAAAACGATACAGTGTTTTATTTTTTTGTTTGTTTTTACATGTTTTCTTTTTCCTTTTACGGGGGTACAAATGTTTAGGTTACATATCTGGCCTTTGCCCCGCCCGGGTCACAGCTTCAAGCATGTCCGTCTTCCAGACGGTGTGCACCGCACCCATTAAGTGTGAATAGATCCATCTCCTCCTCCACCCCTCCCACCTGCCCGACACCCGATGAATGTTACTACTCTATGTGCACTTAAGTGTTGATCAGTTAATACCAATTTGATGGTGAGTACATGTGGTGCTTATTTTTCCAATCATGCGATACTTCAGTTAGTAGAATAGGCTCTAGCTCTATTCAGGATAATACAAGAGGTGCTAGATCGCCATTGTTTTTTGTATCTGAGTAGAACTCCATGGTATACATATACCACATTTTGTTAATCCACTCATGTATTGATGGGCACTTGAGTTGTTTCCATGTCTTTGCAATTGTGAATTGGAACAGTGTTTTATTACATTTCGTGTCATAGACAGTAGCATCCATGAGTTAATGATAATGGCATCAACAATTAGTCCATGCAGCAGAAACATCCCCCAAAAGAAAAAAAAGTAAGATACATCATTTGTGTTTGTTTAAAAACAAAGTATAAATAAAAATCCAGCTACTCCAGAGAAGGTAAATGGAGAAACTGAGGGAATAGAGTTTTATTTGTTGTTGTCTGCGTGATACCTGAGAATCTGGACGTCATGCCTCCAGCTAGTGCTTTTCAAATTTTAGGTCACAACCCATTAGTGAGCTATAAAATGCATTTGGTGGGTTGAGACCTTCGGTTTTTGTAATGAAATAGAATAGAAAATATCAGAGTTCAATACACACAGTAAGGGTGAGTATTGTCCCTGGGAATTGTGTTTTTAGAAATGAGAGGGAGTGTTTGTGTGTGTACAGTGGGGTGGTGTGTAAACGTACTTCTCATTGTGCCTTGTGGTCTGGAAGTCACTGCACTGGACAGCCTCGTGGTGCCATGGATGGGTGGCGTTGTCTCGAGTCGCTTGTGTGATGCCTGCCAAGGCCTGATTAGAGTAGCCATCCCTCGTGGCATGCATCAAGGGGATTCAAGTGGAGGGGAGGCATTTGGAATGGGGACTTCTGAGGTCTCCCCGTCCAATCTTGGAATCGTGATTCTAGGTCCCAACAGGGCTTATAACAGGCTAGTCAATAGAATGTGGCTGCTTAAGTTTTAACAGTAGGTTATGTAAATAAATGATCAAAATCATGGTCCCATAATAAGCTCTGCAGTGACTCAGGATTTCTCTCTCAAGTATCTTGAGGCCACCACAAGGGATCTTAATGTATTTCTCCAAGGCTCAGTCCATGTAGCTTCTTCCGTGGGCTTCCTCAGTGGCAGTTGGGAAGCCCTGGCACTGGCGGGGCAGTCCCCTCAGTGTTGCTCAGTCCACACGCTGTGGCAGCTGGTGTGGGAGCCGGGAGCCAGTGGATGGTCTATACGTGGAGTCTGCACAAAGGGGGAGTCCCTTCTCTGGAAGCGACTGCATGGGCTTGCAGGCTCAGGAAGCAAGCTTTTCTCTCTTCTGCAATCCTTTCATCTTCCACCCTCAGGACGTGGCCCCTTCCTTAGTGATCTGGGAATCATCTCCTTTGCCCTTCCCTCCCTCCCTCCAACCCATTGCCAAGTCCCATCGCTCTGCCTCACACCAAAACCTCAGTCCATCCAGTCTTGTCTTCTCCTCCTTGGCCAAAGCCACCCCCTGCCTGGTCTCCTACATCTCAGTTCCTCACACACCCAGTATGTACTCCGAGGCCTGAGAGGGCTTTTAAAAGGCAAACCAAATCATGCCTCTCTCCTGCCAGACTCCACCACAAAGAACCCTAATCGTAAACTAACATTGGAATTGGTGGATAAATCACTTCTATTCCACGTGATGGCTCATCTGGCCTTGACAGAATTGATTCTGGATTAACAGGATTTTTTTCTTGCTCTCTTCCTCCCTTGCTTGTTGTCTGTCTTGTCTTCCCTCCCCTCCTCTTTGTTTTCTCTCTCTCCCGCTCATTCATTCATTCCTTCATTGACTGATTTAGTCACTCTGTTTTGTTTTCAACCTGAGTGTAATCCCTCCTTTCTTGTCTTGAGATCTGACTAGGAAATAGGCAATGCGCTTGGAATGAGGACCCCAAATCCATTCCTCGCCACGGCTTCGAGTCTCCCCACAGCCCTGTTGGAACCCTCTGCCTTCCTGGGGAGTCAGACCTGTGTTGCCGCCAACACCCACCTGGAGAAATGGGGGCTCGGAACTGGGCAACAAAGACCCAGCCTCTGGAGGGGCCCTGAGCCATTTCATCGGAGTGGAGGATCCGAATGACTGGGTCATAACGTGTGAAGTGCTGTGACTGGCTCTGAGGCTCCAGTTGGCACCGCAGCCCTGGGTTTCAGCAAAGAGAAAATCTTCTGCAATCGATACTGCTATCATCTCACAAAATTGCAGTCTTGCGTCCTGAAAATGAGCCATGCATCAACTTCAGGCTTCACTTGCCAAGCAAACAGCTTTTGTGTGAGAATGATGGTGCCCTGGAACTAGTCTGGGGGCACCAGAGGTCCTGGCCTCCCCCAGGGTCACTTCCCCAGCTGGGGAAAGACCCGCAGTGAGAATCCCCAGTGCACAGAGAGGGGCAGAGGCTCCCGGATAGACTCGAGTGCACCAGAAGAGCAGCCCGACTGACATGGAACAAAACCTCTGAATATCCAAGCCTGGCAAGGGTGAGGAACCTCAAGGCCTCATGTGGCTCTCCAGATCCCCAAGGGTGGCCCCTGGACCAAATCCAAACAAATCCCTTTATTAAAAGGATCTGTTCTGTAAAATTTGGATTCAGTCAAGAGCCCCCACTCAAGGATCAAGAAGGCCACATGTGGCCCCAAGACCACAGGGGTCTCTCAGCTAACCCAGCCCACTCACACGCCCCCTAATTTCCTTCTTCTCAGGTTGGCTTCTCTCTTCTTTTGTCTGTTTTTATTATTATTATTATTATTATTATTTTTATTTCAGGGTATTATGAGGGTACAAACATTATGGTTACACTTTATGTTTTTGCCTCACCCAAGTGAGGGTTAGAGGCATGCCCTTCCCCTCCACAATGCTCCCCATGTCCTTTAGTCATGGTTTACCCCCATTCCCCCAATCCCTGGAGAGTATTACTGCCATGTGAGCACCCTAGTGTTCATCAGTTAGTACCAATTTGGTGGTGAGTACAAGTGGATCCCATTCTTCCAATCTTGCGATACTTCACTTTGGATAATGGGCTTAAGTTTAATCCAGGAAAGTATAAGAGGTGCTAGATCACTGTTGTTTCTTATGATTTAAAAGGTTGGCCTCTCTTGGGTAGCTGGAAGTGTCCTGCTTGTGCACTTCAGTCCCAGAGCTGGCTGGGAGATTGGTGGAGGGAATTCTTCGTTGGCTGGGAAAGCTCCAAGCTGTGGAACTCCTGACCCTGCACCGCGCAGGGCTGCCGTAAAGGCTTCCTCTCTTCTCTTTTGCTTCCTGTCTGATACGTATTTACAGAAGGCCAGAGTTCTGGGCATTGCTGTCCTGGCTACACTTAGTACACCACCCTTACTTCAGGAAGTCTGTGGGAAGAGTGGGCATGAGGGTCGGAGGTTATGAGAAGCAGCAGTCAGAGCACCTTGAGACAACCCGCGCTGCCCATCCTAGGCACGTCCCGACCCAGCATCCACCAAACAGGTCTTGAGCCACCTGTTTGCTCCCCCCAAAATTGTAATTGCTGAAGGTCACAGACTATGCCCTTTAGTTTTCATACTCTTCCCTGGTCCTAACGTAGTGCAAAATGCTGAAACACATAACTACGGCATTTTATAATTATGATGGAGAACTAAATATATCCTACCGTTTTCTGATTGCCAAGACAAATGAGAAAATAAATCCAGATTATAGAATTGTAATTATCTGGGCTTTTATCTTCCACTAAATTCTAAAAGGAATTTATTTTCAAGGGTGTTTATGTAAGGGACATTGGAAAACACAAAGAAAAATATCTTCAACATGGTTTTCAGGGAAGATTAAGAAATGTTACTATTGGTAAATTACACAATTTCCCGTGTGTGGGCCTAGTTCTTCATCAGTAAGTGGGAACAGTAATAAAAACGACCTTATCGATAGGGTTGGGGTATCACAGCATTGTTGGGAACATAGATGAATGTCCTTTTAAGATGGTAAAGTGCCATGCGAGTGCCATCATCGTCTCGATGTGGACTTGCTCAGGATCATGTGTCATGAGTGCTTAGGCTGGGTTGGTCCCAAGCTCTTCCAGATTGCCTTCTGGGTGCCTCATGCTCTTGTCCACCATTCTGTGCCACCCCTTGTTCTTGGACACCCCCTGCCTGCACCTGAGCCCAGAGGGATCCTTCCCAGCCTGCGTCCCACGGGGGCTTGTCTGCCCTGTGGAGGTCCAGCTAAATTCTCTAAGCGCCTCCCACAGACTTCTTCTTTAACCATAGGGGACACGAGTTTATGTTTGAAGAAAGAGAGTTCCCATCATTGGGGAGGACTCTTCCAAGACAAGCCTCAAAGTGATGAGGGGAAGGAATGTTCAAGACCTTAAGAAAGACATAAATCCCCAGAACCGAAAATCACACTGAGTTAGAAGTAGGATTAAAAAAATTCTGCCTAAAAACATTAGAGTGAAACTTCAGGATGTAAAACAAAACACAGCAAAATCTGTCAGAGACACAGATGACCTGCAAAGCAACAAGGATTGGATCTACATCTAGATTTGTTTTTGTAATTAGACTTTTCATCAGCAACAACGTGATTGCTGGAAGACAAAGTCAACATGCACATAGAAAGTCAAGATCGAACAGTTAGTCCATTTCTCACATCTTTTAAGAAATCTCCAGTGCAGAGCACACAGGGGCAATTTCTTGTTTTTTTTGTCACTTTCAAAGGAACTGTCCTTTGACTGGTGTATATTTTAAGACAGGCCCATGGATGCTTCTTAAATGATCATCAGAGAGCTTTTTTAAAATGGTCAAAAAGTAAAAGGCTCAGTGTTGGTGAAGATGTAAAAAAATGAGCTGTCTCGTTGGTGGGAGTGAACAGCCTTTTGGAGTCATTTTCGTTCCTAACCCCTCTTCCAGGAATTCCACTTCCTGGGATCCACCCTACACAAACACGTGAACACAAAGTTGTTTGTACAGTACAAGCAAAGTCACTACAGCTTTCTTTGTAATTGCAAGAAATTAAAACAGTAAAATAGCTATTTGCTGGTAATAGCAAAAATGACTGTTAGCTAATAGAGAGCTCAGACTCATCAGACATGTTATGAAAACTCAATACTGTGGGATGCTATTCAGCTGCTAAAATAAGTGAAGTAGATCTATAGATGCTAACACGGAAACGCATCTGTAATATACTGTTCTATGAAAAGAGAGGAGTCGAAGATCCACGTGTGCAAAGGAACCATATTTTAAACCTATCTATCTATCTATCTATATGTGAGTGTGTGTATTTATTCATACTTAAAAAGTCAAGAAACCAACCAATAAAACAAATCAAACTGTGGTTACCTCAAGGTCATGAGTCCTGGGTGTGGGACCCGCTTTCAGTTTTCACTTCGTATACTTCTGCATTATTTGCTTTATTTAGTAATTTGAAAAGGCCAATAAAGGCACAAAACTCACCTGGCAAACTTCTCAGTGTGTGTGGAAATAAAGAGACTTCCTTCCACTTATTAGCATCTTTGGTCTGTAAGTCTCTTGTATATATTGGGGTCAAACAAGAGTGGTTATATCTGAACATTCCTTATTCTTTTTTTTCCAGCAGAAATTTTTATTCCTAATTAAATTTGATGTGAAACTCCAATGTATAAAATAGATAAAAGTAGGGCTGCTGTATCAGTCAAAGTCTAGTCTAGAAAATGGGAACCACTCCAGGAATTTTCAACAGAGGGGATTTAACACAGCCAGCAGGGGACGGTGAGACGATCCAGGGATCAACCACACAGGAAGCTGCTGCCACGGCTCAGCCAGGGGCAGACACAGCCTCTGCTGGAGATGCCACCGGGGCAGAGTGCAGGCTCCTCCCTGCCTCCCACCCCACGGCTGGCTGGAGCCAAGCTCTCCCCTTGGCTGCCAAGGCAACAGGAGCAGTGGTGGCACAGGGCAAGGCATGGCCAGGGCGGGAAGGCTCTGAGGGCAAACGGGCCCACGACCAGTACCCTGGTGGCCGCACCCCCCATCCCTCGCAGAACAGCTTGGAGCACAATGTCACAGCACTGGAAGTCTTTCATGATCTTTATCGTTCCACGACTTATTGTTCCTTTGAGAACTGAACAGAAACAAACAAAACAAAATGAACAAACAAACAAACAGGAACTGAACAGCATCAGAACGATGTTTCGTGTTGCTTGTCTTTGTCTGAAGCAAAATCTAAAGGCCGTAGGAAAGTAGGTGAAGTATGTTTCTAATGTCTTTTCACTTTTAAGTACGTGCCCCTCTCTTTGTCTCTTCTCTTTCCATTCCTGCTAGTACCTCCTTCTTACCTCCCAAGGTGCCCCACCAACACCAGACCACCCAAGCAGGAGCCCTATGTGCTGAAATGATCTCTTTCTCCAACTCCTCCCCCCCACCCAATGAATTAAAATTCCGTTTTCCCAGCAGCAGATCTCTTCCGGCAGCACGGAGTGGAGAGAGCCCGGCATGGGCATGGAGGCCCTGAGTGAGGTGGCTCTGCCACTGTGCAGCAGCTGGCCTGGACACCCGTCCTTCGATGCTGGCACGACTCCGCCCCCACCTGCGTGCCTGCCGTTACTCCTGCCAGCTCATCGCCACCTCCATTCCTGGGCCTGGGCTCACAGGGTCCCTGGTGAGGGGATATTTGAGGAGACACCACCAGTGGCTCTGAGGACCCACCATTAAGTCCGCCTCTCTGTGTGTCATGCTCTGACTTCATGTACCAGCCAGAGCCTGGTCTTCTGCCTCACTCTATGAGTCAGCCTCCACCTTGTGCTTCCAGGAACTGAGGAGGTGGGTACAATCCCTGAGGCTGCATGCTGTCCCCTTGGGACTATATTTTTGCCTCGTCACTATGTCTTATACCTTGTGCTGTGACTTATCTCTTCTTCCCTCCCCGAGGACGGCAGAGTATCCTCAAATGGCTCTCAAGGCCCTGATGTGGAAAGATGCTTATCTGGAACACCAGGTTGTGCTGCTTAAAGACATTAAGGCTACTCAACGGTTTATGCACATTTGGCCACACTAAGCTGATGAACCCAGACATTCTCTCTCCGTCTATGACTTTGTGAGTTTGGTTCCTTCTGTTCCTCGTCCATCCTTCCATCCTCCACTTATATCTACCAGCTGTAAACTCACCAGCATCCGGTCAGAATCAGATCTGTTGAAGGGATGGAGGCGTGATGCCACAGCTACTGGCCTCTCCACCTCTCCTTCCCTTTCACACAAGCGGAAACGTGCTTAAGGCAAGTAACAGGTGGCAGTTTAGGAAGTGTCAAAGCTTTGGATCCAGCTTCTGTGGCCTCTTCCTCATCTCCCCATGTCTCTCTGTCACCCTGGGTTGGAAAAACAAGTTCAGACGTAGAGTGGGACATGAGACCTTATCTTTTCCAGATTCTAGGAAATCTCTAACATTTTTTGGTCCTGTCCCATGGGAAATATCTGTTACTGCCAGTTCATTTGCTGCCCGTCTAGGCGATCAGTTTCTTCTGCCTGGGGACAGACCTGGAGCTGCCCTCAACAGGAATGTAAACATGGAGACACTGGACAGACCACATAAAACAGACAAAACAAAGTGTTCTGCCCCCATGAAAATTTGAATGTGTCATTTACTCACAATTTCTGTCATTTCTCCCCTCCTTTCTGAAGATTGTGCCCTCTATTCTGGCTTTCTCCAGGTCCGGCATGACTCCCCATTTCAGATCCATGGTGTGTGGTCCCTGCAGGAAGCCCCAGGAATGCTTGGTTGCCTGCCTTTCTTTCTTTCCTTTGGTTTCCCAGGCCATCTTGAAATGTGTCAGCAAAGCAGCATCACAAAAGTCCCGAAGTTAGATATCTCCCAAGCATCGCTTACCCCTGAATGTCGCCATAGGAAGAAAGCCCCAGGGGAGCATGTATACCTTCTGGCTTGGGCTGTGCTTCTTTGTACTAGCAGGACAGACAAATCTTGGGCCATTTTGAAAACTGAAATAATAAGTATTATTTCAAAGACTGACAGTTACTGGCTTATTCCTCCTCATTCTTGCTCTTGCAGATCCTTCATTCTCTGAGACACATGGAGAGAGAAGGCAGTCAGGCCAACCTCCAAGAGGCTTTCGTGCCTTGTCCATTGCAGAGCAGGGGCCCTGCTGGGGAGGATCGCTTATTCCACTGATGGCTTGCTCCTCAGGTCACCCTGAGGTGACTTGTCTCCCTTGCATGCCAGGCTGCCAATGCACCCATGTGTTTGGGCATCCTCCTTGCCTCCTAAGACTGTTATGTGCAGCCCAGGGATCAGCAGGTAGAGTCAGAATGGAGACAGGTGCTTTTCTTCCTCATGCTCCTGAGAGTAATGGCAAATAGTCCCTGCTAGTCCCTTTCAGTTCCTGCCTTTCTGAGGCAGGGACAAGGCATTTAACCTCCCAGAGCCTCCTGTTCCCCGTCCTTATAAGGGATGTCCCAGGAGCACCCATCTCAAAGGGTTCTATGAGAACCAAAAGGGATATTTACAGGAAAATACTTTGTTAATTGTAGATGAGTAAATCTCAAAGTCTGATCTGTGAGGCAGACCCTTTGGATGGGTCTGAGAGATAAAAAACAATTTCTGTAATAACCGTGAGACTTCATTTGCCTTTTTCACTTTCGTGATGCTGCTTTGCTGACACATTCCAAAATGGCCTGGAAAAACAAAGGAAAGAAAGAAAAGCAGGCAACCAAGCATCCCGGGGGCTTTCTGCAGGGACCACACACCATGGATCTGAAGTGGCGAGTCATGCCAGGGAGACCTTTTTCACTGATGGTGCAAAAGTAGTGGTGGATGAAACTCCGGTTCCTTAGCATGAAGCAAGGCGGTGCCACCAAACCGCACCAGTGGTCATTGTGTGCTTAACCTCCTTGAACTTGCAGGGAAAGAATGCCAGTGAAAATTAAGAATATCTTTGATGAACCAGTACAATTTTGCTGATTTTATTGAATGGCAATTCTTGAGTACATACCTTTTAAATATTCCATGTGATGAAGGGGGAAGGACACACAAAGCACTTGCTGCATACCGAAGTGCAATGCTCATCTCAAGGAAAAGCAATTGTGTGATTATCTGAGCTGTGAGATGAATTAGCTACTTTTTTCAGGGAACACTGTTTTTACTTAAATGAACCAGTTACAAACTTAGGTATTTGGGAGACATTTTCTCGATAATGCAGTGAGTATGTCACCTTAAGGAAAATATCTCTGACACTATTTACTACCAATGATAGCATTTGAGCTCTCAAGCAAAAATTAGAATTTTGGAAAATTTGTGTTTGTCTTTCTGAGCTTGACAGTGTCCCAGTGCTTAACCACTTTTCTCATGAGATTGGCGGTGGTGTTAACACATGTGGTTTTTTGATACTATATAGTGAAATGTTTCAATATTTGGAAAATCTGCATAACTAATTGAACAAATATTTTCCAAGTGACCAATGTATGATGCTACGAAATCAAGGCTGGGTAAAGGTCCATTTAAAATGGAAGATTTTAATGTAACAGTATATAATTTTAATGTTAGAATAATATAAGATTTTAAAGTGATAGTATATGAAAAGTTTCAGATATGGTTTTAGAGCCCACATTGCCACTAATCTTTAATAGACTACCACGTGTCAAGTTTTAGTGTAGTATCAAAAAATAGCCACAATTTTCTGAAAAGGCTGTTTTAATACTCCTCCCTTTTGCAACTATATTTCTACTTCATACAAAACCACATACCACAGTAAATTGAATACAGAAGCAAACACTAGAGTCCAGCTGTCTTCTAGTAAGTCAAACATTAAAGAGCTATGCAAAAAATATAATTTCTAATGGAATTTCTAATGGAAGGCTTCAGACCGCAACTCCTACTCTCAGAGATAGTGTCCCATTGCCAATTTTCTTTTTTAGAGCAAGGCTGAGAAGAACTTTCCCTGAGATTTGAGGGTTCCAGTCAGGGCCCACAAATCTTTCCTACAAAAATATGTAGTATTAAAGATAAATTTCTTATATATGCTAGAAAAAATAGTCTTAAATATATATCCCTTAGAGTTATTAAAAAATTGTTTTCAGTGTAATGAGATCTGCTCAGGGCCACCCACAGGCATGGGGCCATTCTGCTTCGTAGCAGGTGAATTTCCATAGCTGCCATCATGGGCTCAGGGCTTGTCTTCAAAGAGTATGGATGTGAGTGTGGCTCTTCCCATCCCCGTCTTCGCTATATTTATGTGATCAATCGCTTGGCCTGCCCCTCCCCCGCTCCACCTTCCTGGGGACTTGTCCCCACCTCCTCCTCTCCCCCATGTGCATGGTTACTACAGGAGCAGCCACTGTTTACTGGCTACAGTTGATTGGCCAATCTGAACACGTCTCTGTGAATTTTAGATATAAGACCCAGAGAGTCAAATCAGCCTCGTTCCAGTTAGCTAAAGCTACAACACATAAAACTTCACAGCTTTATGGTTCATATTTTCTGCCACATTGAGAAGTGAGGGAAGCCAGTCTGCACCAAAAGATGGAAATGCAGAAGTGCAGAAAGAAGCCAGCTCAAGAGATGAAAGCGCAGTGTTCTGCAGCCTAGCCCTGTCTTGCAGTTTTCCCTGAGGTCCGGCCACATCCCCAGCTTCCCCATGGTTTAGCTCTTCTGTCTTCCTGGTTTCCGTGAGTCTTCCAATGCCTACTGCACCACTTCCCTAACCCAGTTTTTGCTGATTTGCTTGTTTGCTTATGCAAGTCTAAGTTGCTAGCTATAATAGCACCAGAGACTTCTATCTTAGTAGCCTCAGCATAGCATATTGTCAGGAAACAAAGTAATTTTCTGTGCTAAATGGATGACAGATAACTTTGCATTTGAAGGTGATAATGAATCAGTTGTTTCTGGTCAAGTAGAACATGCTGGTGTGTGTGTGTGTGTGTGTGTGTGTGTCTGTGTGTGTGTACGTGTGTGCACATGTGTGCTCGGGCTGATGCTGACTCCACACGATAAAGCCCTTGGTGGCTAGAAAATGTAACTGTCATAGAACTTTCAAAGGAGTCATATGTCTCCCTGTTGCTTATGAAATTCAGATTAATGAGTGGGTAGATGAAAACTGGTTTTCCTGACAGCTTCTATCATCTCTTTATGCTTTCGGAGAAAGATTATTTTCAGATTCCGAGTCTTTACTGAGAAATGCAAAACTATTTCACAGCCACGCAACTGGTTAGTTAAGAATTCTTAACCTGCGATATGAGAATAGAATTCAGAGAATCTGTGAACATGCATGGAAAAAATACCTCTTTATTTTCTTCACTAATCTCTACCGAAAAATTAGCATTTTCTTTACTGTTTCATGTCAGTAGCAAACCATAGTCGTATAAGCAGGCCTCACCTATAGAAATTACAGATATTTCTGTATCAAAGTGTTACAGATATCTTGAAAAGTTATTTGTGCTCATCATGCTTCAAATTTACAGTACCTATTAAACCCTCTGCTAGATTCTGCTACTTCCCACACACATTCCTTTATCAAAAATTCTCACATTTTGGTAACTACATTTCTACTTAATTGGTATATTTTGTTTTATGCATTTAAAAAACATTATTTTCAAAATGGATTGACAGAATTCATCTAGAGGTTCTATGGCACCAAAAAGTAAGCAAACAAACAAAAACCCCACTAAGCATTCCTGGTTTAATTTACCTTTTTGGAAGCAGGAAACAGGATTAACACACAAGAAGCAGAAATTTGGTAAAAATATTACAAATATGACTTTATTGCTCCATGGGACAGATTCTACCCATAATGTTGTTCTCGTTATGTATTGCTGGATAATAAGACACTCTGAAGTGCAGTGTGTCAAAACAACAAAAATCATTTATTTTGCATCCGAGTCTTCAATTTAAGCAGGCCTGGGTGTCCACGGCTCCTCTCTGCTCCACATGGCAGTAGCGTGGGGAGCTTGACTGTAGCTGAAAGATCTACTTTGAAGATGACTGTCACCTGGCCAGCAAGTTGGTGACCGAGAGCTCAGCTGGGCTGTCAGCCAGGGGCCGTGCCTCCCTGCACGCCCTCTCCGCTGAGGACTGGGCTGACCGCGTGCTGTCTGGGTTCCAAAAGAGTATTCGAGATACTGGATGCTGCCAGTCTCTCAAGACTTGAAACTGGAAGAGTGTCCCTTCGACTATATTTTCTTGTTTAAGCAGTCGAGGTCCCCGTCAGATTCAGGAGGAAGGGACTCAGACCCATCTCCTGCTGGGAGGAGCGTCAAATATTAATACATTTATTTATCTGCAGCCATCTCTTACCACCACAAGGTGGAATGTGACTTCCCTTGAGGTTACTCCTCTAATCATATAAGATTTTGATTCTCCTTGAAATGAAATCTTTAAAGTGCACAATTTAATAGTATTTGTAAATAAAATTCATCGGCGGCATGAAGGAAATGGACCCCCTTCACTGGCAGCCTTCACTGACTCTTTCCCTTTTTCCGGTTCTCAGGCTCACTCTTCCCTTTGCTTTCCCCCGTGCTTTCCCCATCATTTGGGGCCTTCTTCAACCACAGATGATAACAAGGAAAGGAAGGGGAGGAGTAGGAGGAAGGGAAAGAATGGGAGGGAAAAGAGAAAGGCAGAAGAAATAGAAGAGGTGGGAGCGGAGGTAAAGAAGGAGGAGGAAGAGGCCTTCGGCAGCATTGATCAAAGGTGAAAGTGGCCACACTGACGCAGCCCCTTACGGGAGTACATACTGAGGGCGTCGTCTCACAATGTGTATGTAGGAACATTGGAGCATTGTGTTTTTCAGAAGGAAGAGTTGGAAAGAATCTCAATGTTCATCAATAGGAAACTGGTTAAGTAAATCTCACACACACACATGCACATACACACTCGATCCTTGTTATTCGTGACTTCTATATTTGCACATTTGTCTACTTGCTAAAATTTATTTGTATCCCCCAAATCAATACTGGTGGTATTTTTGTGGACTTATGCAGAACAGTGAAAAATTTGGGTTGCCTGTTGTGCGTGTTCCCAGCTGAGGTTGAACAGGGTGAACCGCTCGCTGCCTTCTCGTTTCAGCTCTCATACAGTAAATGGTGTCCTTCTGGGGGTATATTTAGTGCAACATTGTTGCATCTTTGTACTTCTTGTTGGAAATTTTGCTATTTAAAATGTCCCCCAAGCGTAGTGCTGAAGTGCTGCCTAGTGTTCCTAAGAGCTGTCTAGTGTGATATGCCTTATAGAGAAAACACACGTGTTAGATAAACTTTGTTCAGGCATGAGTTATAGTGTTGTTGTTGGCTGGTGAGTTCAGTGTTAAAAAGATTCAACAATGTATACAAAATAAGGTGTTCTAAAACAGAAACACACACAAAACAAGATTATGGTATTGACCAATTGACTAAAATGCGTCCACAGGCTTATAGGAACCTAACTCTATATTTCCCCATGAGGAAAGTTTTAGTATTTGCTAATACAGTGTTTGCAATGACTTTAAAAAATATCACTCCCTCAAATAACTAGAATTAACTGTATGTGTATGTGTGTATCTATTTATGCAACTGTTAAAAATAATGAAGTACAGACATATTTATTGACGGGGACGACAGGGTTGCCTATGTGGTGAGGACTCACAGAGAACTATCTGGAAATTTTTTTTGCCAGTGAATAATGGTTATCTTTGGCTGATGATGTTTGAGGTGATTTTTAATTTTTTCTTTAGAATTGTCTTCATTGTTTGAAGATTTTCTCTGAGTTTATGTCTTTTTAATTATTGAATAAAGTAGACATTTTCATTTTGAAAACCAAGTAAGTGTGAGACTACTAACAGATTAGCACTTTGGAATGTGTAAGAGAGAACTAGTGGAATCTCTTTATTTTTCAATTCTTATTCTCCTGTTTCCAATGCATTTGTACTGAGAACCTACCTTGCTCAAAGCACTATTCTACATCTTGGGATCCATCACAGGAGAAAACCCCAAAGATCTCTGCTATTGTGGATCTCATATCCTAGTGGGGGAGTGGCTCCTGGTAAGTGAAGTTTAACTTTATTACGGTCTGGAGTTGTGTAGGACTGTCTGGAAAGAACTCCCTCAGCTACAGTCTGAGTCATCTTCAGTCTGGATGTTCCAAGGCCCTCTCTACTCCAATCGCTCTCAAGGTTTCAGCTTTACAGAATACAGATCCCAAAGTTTGGGGGAGAGAAATAAAAATCTTTAAATTATACACACACACACACACACACAAACAAGGAAAGGCCCATTAATTTAAAAATAATAAATACCTACTTTTCAACACTCTCAAGGATGGAAATATTTTTAGCAAAGATAAAAGGGCCCAATATTTTCTTCATTTAAAATCTCATAACAGCTGTGCTGGGTGGTGCATACAGGGAGAGTTATTTTACTATTCTCTCTACTTTTTGGTGTGCTTGAAATTTTCCATTAGAAAAATTATAATATCAATCACATTTTGGTAATATCTCTAGGGTGACTAGCAAAGATACAAATACATTCTAGAAGAACATGTGGTTAAGCCAGGCCTCATAAAATTTTCACAGACACATACTGAAAATGAGCTCAAAATTTGAAATTACAAAATTCACAAGAAACTAAGATATTATCAGTGAGTCAGTTGAAAAAAAATAAATACCAGAATTGAATCCCCCAATTACTTTTAGATAATGTAATAGCTGGATATAGAACATAAACTATGTTTAAAATATTTTAAAAGTAAAAGATGAAGTAGAAAACATGAGAGAGGAATAATATGCTATCAAAAGGATTTTAGAACATCTAGAAATTAAAGACATAGCTATAGAAATTAAAATCTCAGTTGACAGGTTAAATAGGAAATTAAACACAGCTGAAGAGAGAACTGGTAAATTGGAAGACAGATAAAAGAACAATACTGAGAGAAAAACAGATGGAAAATATGAAAGAAGTTAAGAGACACAAAGGATAGAATAAGAAAGCCTAATATATATCTAATTTTAATTCTAGAAAAAGGAGAGAGCATAACAGAGAAAATATTCAAAGAGATATCAACAGAGAATTTTCCAAAATTGATGAAAGAAATAGATCCTAAGATGCAGGGAACACAGCAAAATCCACATAGTAAACTTAAAAAAAAAATATTGGCAGGACTCCAAAGGTAAAATAAAAAATTTAAAAGCAAGCAAAAATGAAAGAACAGATTAGCTACAAAGGATAATTATTTGATCAACCACAGATTGCTCCCTACCAGCAATGAAAGCAAAAGACAATGAAATACTACCTTCGAAGTGCTGGGAAAAAATAACAATTAACACAGAGTTTTAAACTACTTTAACCCTTCATTAAGCACAAGGATGAAATAAAAACATTTATTTAAACAAAAACTGAGGAATTCATTTCCTAGAGTCCTAAACTTGAGGGACATCTAAAGGATGTCATTTTGTAAGGAAATTGAACCCAGAAGAAAGAACTGAGCTGCAGTGCAGAAGGAGGCTTAAAGAGTTGGCAAACCCAGGACTGCCAGGTGTGGTGGTACAGAGGTGCCGCATCTGGGGATGCCAGTTACGTTGTAGACAGCGCAGCCTGTGTGTATGTCATGTGCTCTGTTATTGTGGAGTGTATGTACATTACTGAATGAATACTGCTTTCCACAGATGAAAATAAAGTGTGTTTAGAAGGAAGCACCTTTCCCTAATCTGTACGAAAATGCTGTATGGGTTAGCAGCAACCTGGCACAAACATTGGGTAAAACTAAACAAATATTGACCGTATAGTACAACAGCAATAGAGGTAATAATTTGTGATATAAAAAGAGAAACAAGGAGAAAAATACTGGATAAAAATAGCATTTAAGAATAGACAGGTTGTTAGATTAAAATCATTCTAAGGTCCTTCTGTTGTTCTGGAGCAGAGAGATTTGCAAAGGTTGCCTGTTTAAAAGAAACAGCAAACTTTTTCATATGAAGCATTTTAAAATAAGGCAGAAGCTCTAATGTGCAGACTGCACACGCTCTGTTAGAGCAGACACCTGCGCCTGCTTACCCACCACTTAAAAGACACAGGATGAAGCACAGAGGGCAGCATCCAACCCCTGTGAAGGCAGGGAGACAGATGTGGAGCTCTCTTCCTGGAGCTGTATCTGCTAGGGCTCACCCCCTCCCCCAAGTCCTCCTTGTCACTACCTTGGACTGGCTCCACTGAATTTCTTTAGCTCCTGGAACAGAGTCTTATCCAGTAGCTCTGGGGGCAACCCCAGTACCCACCTGGCTGCCTGGAGGGTCAAGGGTGAGCCAACTGCAGCCCATCCCCAGTGAGCTGCAGCACACCAGAGCCACTCACACAAAAAAATGGATCATCTTCAAAACAAGACTGTTCAGCACCAAAGTTACGGAAGTTTGCAAATGTATATTATTTATTTGAAGTTTAAAAACATGGAAAACATTACTATATATTGTTTATGGATATATTTACATGTAGAAAAAGTACACAGACATGCATGGAATTGATGAACAAAATTTGGGACAGTGATAACTGATAGAAATATGGGAGGAAAATGTGATTCGGGAGAGGTAAACACAGGCCTTCAATTGTGTTTGCAATGTTTTATCATTTATACTGAGTGACAGGTGCATGTATATTCATTGGATTATCATCCTCTATGCTTTTTAGTCTACTTGAAATGCTTCATAATAAATTAAGGCAGGTGTGAATGAGTCTTCAAATTGGAAAAGCTCATCGCAGACCAAGCGATGTAGATAATAATATATTGGTACTATAATGGTACTATAATATAATGGTACACACACTATAATGGAATGGAAGAGCATCAAAGATACACAGAAAAATCTAAACACCACCAGAGGGTAATTGAGAAAGAGAGAAGCAAAAACAAATAATGTTAGGCTTAAAAGGGAAAAAAGCTTAGATAGAGAATTTTCAAAATCTTTTGAGAATGAATAAATGTATTTATTCCAACAATTTTATAAATTAAAATATCAGCAATTAAAAAGTATACATAGACTCATACAGGAGTTAAAATATTTAACAGTGCAATGATCAATAAAAAATTAAAATCTGTAGTCTAAGGTTCTTTGAAGGTTTAGAAAATACATCTGGTATCTTTGGAAGAGGAGAGGTTTAGAAGTTATAAACAAAACTGGTTCAAAGAGTATAACATTATTTTACTCGCTGGTATAATCTTGGTAAGAAAAGTAGTCAAAGTCAATACAAGAGAATAAAATGATGTACCAAATTCGCTCATGAACACCAATGTAAAAATTCCAAGCAAAATATTAGCAAATCCAATCCTCTGGGCATTGCAGCGTCATGAGGCTCACTCTTCATGTGCTGCCCCTACATTCTCCCAGACACTCACGATTCTCAGGTGCGTATCTCCACTCATAGCTCTCCTCTGAACTTTCAATTGCTACCTGATGTCTACATTGCCAGGCTTCATAAGCATCTCAAACTTAACATGTCCAAAGTCGTCTCATGATTTCCCCAGGATCCTCATATTAATATTTATGCCTCTCCAGGCTTACTCATCTTGGTTGGTCACAGCTCCATCTTTTTAGTATTTCAGGCCAAAGGCCTTAGAGTCATCCCTGACTCTTCTCTTCCTCTTACACACCATTATCCTCCTCTTCTGTTTTCCAGAAGACGTTGTGTAGAATTGGCGTTAATTCTTTAAATGCTTGGTAAAATTCTCCAGTGAAGCCAGGTGGCCATGATGACTTCTTTTTGGCAAGCGTTAAATTATAAATTCAAAATTTTAATGGTTTCATTCAAATTATCTATTTCACCTTGGTTGAGTGTGGTTTTCAAGGAATTGGTCCATTTCTTCTAAGCTGTCAAATTTATGAGATGAGTTTATTTGTGATATTTTCTAATTTTCTTCTTCATTTCTGCAGGATCTGTAGTGACAGCTCTTATTTCTTTTCTAATGTTGGTGATTTGTGTCTTCTTTTTATTTCTGTTAGTCTTTCTAGGTTTTTTTTTTTCCCCAAAGAACCAACTATTGGTTTTATTGATTTTTTCTATTGTTTAATCTCTTAAATATATACAGCATATATTTAAGTCTTGCTTTTTAAAAAATCCCACTAGAAGTCTTTTATCTTTTGATAAGTGAATACATCTCATTGCATTTTATTTATGTGACAGTGGAGTGTGAGTATATTGCTCTATGTCATGCTCTCTGATTTTATCACTCACTAAAGGGTCCACAGTCTTTTTGTTCTGCTCATGTGCATATGTGTTTTCCTTCTAATAATTTGGGATGTTTGGATTTAATCTATTTTTTAAAAGTTTTTCTAATGGTGCTATAAAAACTACCTCATAGTTTTATATAATAAACTAAATTCATTTTTAAGATATCCCTTCTAGGTAGTGTCTACTTATTTCCTAATATGACATGTGAGTAATCATCACACGTGTACTTCTTTCTACCTTCCTGTACCATCTATCTCTAGATGTGTTTATTATATTATTATTTTTAGTTGCTTATTTTATGTAATTTAATAACACAGAGACACCCTTGTTGGTTAGCTTGTTATGTATAATGTGTCTATGGACTGCTCTTTGTGAGCTGTGAGGAAATTGAGGTGCTTACACTACTCTGCACTGTTGAATCTTGCCCTCCATCTCTCAATTTTTGTTAGTGATATTTCACATTGTCATTGTTTTAACATTTAAATTCTGTTTTGTAATGAACATTTCCCTAGTTTAGCCTTAGTTCTATATGTAAATGGGTTCAATGCTTACCAGCAGTTCTTTTGTAATACCACAGCTTTTCCATTTGTCTCTTAAAAGTTTGATTTATTAAGGAAGGCAGTATTCTCTAATTCTTGTGTTTGACCATGATTTTGTGCAGCATTTACTCTTGAATGGCGGCTGTGCTGGAATAAATTCATGGTTACGTTTTCTTTCCTTGATGACTCTGTGGGCATTGGTCCACTCTCTTTTCATATTAAATACTCTGTGGCCAAATCTAAAGCAAAGTGGATTCTTCTTTTACCCCCTGACTTCATGAAAAAAATACATACACACACAAATATCTCCTTTGACATTTTATGCATGTGTGTGTGTTCTAAAAGCCTATGGGATCTTTCCTTACCTTTGAAGTCTAGCAAATTTACTAGGAGCTGTCTTAGGGCTGATCACTCTTTACCATTTTCCCTTTAGATACAATCTTTAAAAGGTAAAATGAAATCAGCAAAAATGAAATAGAATAGAATTTTGAAAAGATTCAAAAAAAATGAAAGGTATAGAAGACAAAGAAGAACCAACACATGCATAATTAGTGCCCTAAAAGAAAGAACTTTAAAAAAAATAACAAAACAGAAGAAAACTTCACTGGGCTGGGCACAGTGGCTGACGCCTGTAATCCTAGCACTCTGGGAGGCTGAGGTGGGAGGATCATTCGAAGTCAGGAGTTCTAGACCAGCCTGAACAAGAGGAAGACCCTGTCTCTACTAAAAATAGAAAGAAATTATCTGGACAACTAAAAACATATACAGAAAAAATTAGCCGGGTATGATGGCGCATGCCTGTAGTCCCAGCTACT